>JXWZ01002734.1:0-65810 GCA_000956215.1 Anopheles farauti No. 4 | reverse complement strand
AATTTTCGGAACCGTATCGCTTACTGTTGGCCCGTTGAAGACGGCGAGATACGCGCTTTTACAACTCCATTATGGATGCCCGCGCCTGACGGGTAATAGAACGGATTTTGGGGTGAGGAAGGATTGTGTTTTGTGGCATGCAAAATACTCGCAGCTCATAAAACCCATAACTCACGCCCCGCTAATTAACATCTTCGTCTTCGTCTCCTTTCATCGACGCTAGAAGCGGTTCGAAGCAGCCACGACGGGTAATTGGATTCAAGCGCTGTACAGTAGACGGTCGGGTCTGTTGCCAGAGGCTGACCTCGCTTTTCTGTACTTTTCTGTAGCCAATTGGCAATTGAAGCAATTTAGCTACACTCGCGGTGCTGGCCCATACAAGCAGAAGTAGATCAAACGAGGTTGAACAACAGTCCTACTGGGAGCGTACGCAGCGGGTACATTTTGAGCCACGGGATAAAGATGATGCGAATTTCCGTGCGCTGCTAGGTTTCATAACGAAATTATAAAATTTACTGCTTCCGGCTGCAGTGTGTTCCGGCCATCCTTATCCGACTTTCGGTAGGGCTGGTGGTGTGTGCGACCCGATGTCCGCTCCGGGTCCTAAATTAGATTGAATTAAGAACGATGAGCCGTGCACGAAGTTGGAAAGACCACCCGCGCAACGTCTCTGCTTAAGTTTCTATCCGCTTATTTATGTTTCGTCCTAGACGTATAGCCCGGGCGAGCGTAGATCGATTGTAATCAGTGTTTTCTGGTTGAGTGCGAACGAGTGTACGCGGCGCCACGCGCGAAATAAAACATCGGAAAATCGATGAAACCCCAGAACGGGAGGATATTTGTTACTTTTTCACGGGAAGCGATCGCCAAACTGGGAGCTAATCAGAAGCTACATCCATTTCTGTCCGTGGACAGGAAAGTCGGTGAAAAAGTTGATTGCAAAATAAAAAAAATAATACAAAATTGAAATCAAATATAGAAAAAAAAAATACCAGAACGGTAGAGTGCAAAAAGATCGCCCGGGCGTGATTGATACAGTTTCATCTTTCGATTTCGGTTATTGCCAGAGCGTTCGGTGAAGCTGCCCTCGGGCACCGGGCTACTGCAGCGTCTGGTCGGTGGTAAATGTTGATTTATGACACCACGGGCGTTTGCATAGATTTGCAGGTTCACGGTAGTTTCGGCTGCTTAGTGGAGTCTGCGTCTGTCGAAGCGAAAACTTGCACCATCGTGTGGTGGATAACAGCGCAAGTTTTTCCCCGTAGTCGCCGGCCGTGATTGATGGACGTTATATGGTGTTTGACTTTTATTGGGCTCAATTGAACGACCAGGACGATCACGGACCAGGGGCCAGGTTTTTTAACTTGATAATACCCGGGCGTCGGCGAATGAAGAGATTGCGAGTCTGTGCATACAGATGCTCATACATTGCAGCCGAGAATAACTAATAAACAGTGTTTTTTTTTGGCTGCTCTTAATTAACACCGCATCATTCACGTTCTTAGATCATAGTGTGCGATCTGATTCGTGAAGGGTATTATGAATGATGATGTTTTAATGAAATGATTGATCGGTATGGTTCTGTCTAGTATATGAATGATTTAGATTTTTTAACCCGGTCCTCCTACTCATTCCAATTTATGTTGATCGATCGTATTAATCGGTGTGGTGAGATTAATTAGTGATTTAATCATCGCGATTGTAAAATTTAATGAAACAGCTGAAAGCCATATCCGAATGGTTTAATAAATATGCTTTATGGCATAGCTCCTGCCAACCTGGCTGGGCTACATAATCGTGATGGTTACATTATGCTACCGTAATAAACATATCAGTGGACAGTGTGCGACCTACAACCCACAACGGACCGAACGTTCGAATCATAAAGTCAGCTTGTTAAGACATTCAGTCATACACCCATAACTCGTCCGACTTTACGCTTCCTTTACGGTATCCTTTCCCAACCGTGTCCGTTGACAACTGAAGTGACCAGCAACCAATTTAGAGCTCCCAACGACGCCCCGAAGATAGGACGGAGTATCATTTGGGAATGAATATAAAACCGTCCGTCGTGCCCGTGCCCACCCGTTCCGGTGACGTAAAGGACGCTAGTGCCGCAACATTAGTGGCCAATAAAGTGCGCTTCTTAACGATAACACTTGGTGGCGGTGGCGCCCGTTTACACTGGATTCTCGATCTCTGTCGCCTAAGGTCGGTTCACGTCGGTTTGCCCAACGTGGGCGTGAAACTTTTCCAGGCGAGCGAAATGTTTGCGTGGCATAAACAATTAGACATGCTGAAGTTTGACTGCTTGCTCAGCATCCGGGCGGCGGGCACGGACAACAGGGCCGGACGCACGATCGATTGTGCTTAATTGGAGAGCAAAGTTTATTTCCTACGAGCGAGCATCCGCAGAGCGAACCAGCAAACCAGATGTAACTTGCATTCTGACTATGCACGCTTGCAACTGCAACTGCTGTCACGAGAGTGTAGCTCGCTGTAAGCAGGCGGTACACGTGGCAAGGGAGCCTGCAGGATAGCACAAATAATTAGACTGGAGAGTACTCATGGAAAGTGGTACAATTAAATTGATTGAATTTGTTGGAGATGAAAAGGGAATGCATAATGCGGGCGAGCGTTTGTTTCTGTGTATGTGCTGTAGCGTCTAGCCATAGTGGAATTGAAAACTGAAAAATTGAATTTGTGAAAAAAACTTATTGTGTTACTCAATTGAAAAACGATGCAGTGTAAATCTTAACCTTTAGTTTACTTTTTTTCTGAACAATATCAATTTTTTGATTATCAACTTTATCAACATTCTAACATTACTTACGAATGACCTTAGAATGATTTTTCAATATGCAAAAAATAGCATACTGACTTCAATGCTAACTGTGATAGTTTCATTTGTTTTATTTGATTGTTTTATTTTTTCATTTGACATTTGTGTATTGAATTTATATCCTTTCGTGAATTTTAAATAAGCATCGTTTCAATTGTTTGTTATATTCGTAATAATAAACCAAAAAAAATAATTTTAATAACACCATTTTTCCGACATTTAACCTTTTCTTGGGAATTTTTTTGACATACGTTTCTATATTTCAGTATCTAGAAATTACTGCTTTCTTTGTTTTTTTTTTTCTCAGGACATGTTGAATCTGCATATTGTAAAACAAATATTTCATACAAGCGAATGTCTGGTACATTTCGGTTCATTTTTTATGATGTTTCAGTGAAGGTGGTGTAAGCAAAACCCCTATGGTAACAATCCAAAATTCTGTCGCATCATCTGATATTTCGATAAAATTGCCATCGCCAATCGTACCTCGTAAAATCACGATATTTCTAATGTATCAACCTCCATATCGTGGTAGTAACGACATGTTCGTTAGTAATATCGTTCCGCCCGTGTAATCTCCGATTGGGTTGTAAATTTTCCTCTCGAATAGCAAATAAATTTTCCCAAATCCATTCCGCCCCTCAAGCGCCCGAATCGTTCGGAAAAACCCGAACACGCACAGTGCGGCAACCATTCGCAGCCGGATAACGAATGTCCTTTCTTAAAACCGACCCGACCGCGTGACATTTTCGCAAATCGACACTCCTATTCACTGTTCGCTGATTGACGACAGTTTAGTCATACTTTTTTTCTGATTTTTTTGGACCCGATAAACGATCGATTCAGTTTGTCGTCATTTTAATGCCGATTTAGCATCACCGCCACTAACACCGCGCGGAAGGATATTAGATTTAGGCGTCCATCAAACCGGCGCGTTTGTGAATGAACAGAATGAACAATTTTACGCGGGAAAGCGTGCGCTGGGGCGAGTAGAGGTGAGCAAATAGCGAACCTTATTTCGCGCACTGTGGCTTGCCAATCAGCCCGTGTTTGAGGTGGTGTGGTGCCCGTGGTCCAGTTCTAATGCTCTTCACCGCACAGACACAGCCGGAGGCGAGGCACGAAAAGTTTTCTCACTATAAACCAGCGGTGGAGTGTGCTGCGATGTGAGCGGCAATTTGATGCAACCACCGAACTCATCCCCATCACAATGCAATCAATCAAAGTGTCTAGTACACTGCAGGGGATGGGAGGGAGGATTGCAGCGTGGAGAGAGGACAGAAGCCTCCAGAACTGCGGTAGAACTGGTGTGTCAGTTAATGGAGCGCGCACGCTAATCGTGGGCGACGACCTGCCAGGTGGATGCGGCTAGTCGAGGCCCTCGAAACGAAACCCGAGACACGAGAGATGCTCCCACGTTGATTAGGGGCCGGCATGTTGTGCGTCATTATCGGAAGTGGTCCACGTTCCGCAGGCGGGGCTCTAGAATCGGGGGAGTACTCGGGGTAGTGGCCGTGAACTAATATCGAAGTAGTTAACGCTCGTTGCTCGCTCCCGACAGATACTGTTCGGGTCGCAATCGATCCGTTTAAAGAGTCGAGAAACAACGCTGTTTGCAGGTGGATAATTTCATCCCAGTTCACATTGCGCGCGGCCTACTATTAGTTGACTGGATGGGTGTAGGCTATACCTTGACTCTTTATCCTCGGCTGTGTAGTGTCCCAGTGGTGCGCAAAATTCGCGGTTCGGTTTCGCGTCCCCAACCAGTGTGCGGTCGAATTCGTATGGGTGCCGTTTTCTACCACAAGTGTGTGTGTGTGTTGTGTGCTTCGATAATTAGTTAATTAACATCTTCCTACCCGTACGCCAGTGGACCGCCGTGTTTAAACACTTTGCCGCAGCGGAATGTGTGTATTTCCGGGGAAGCTCTGGAAGTATGGGCGTGCGATGGTAGCCATTTTCGAACCTCGAGAATCGAGCCCAGTGTGTGTGTTTTTCCCATCTATCGAACCTCGTTTCGATTGGCCATCTTTTTATCACTTTTCGTTAATTGTAGAAGTCCACGTTGCGGAAGTTTGCAAAGAGCCCGCTGCTTCCTCTGGGGGTTTTACACACCATGCGGACTAGATGATGAAATTATGATGAATGAGCCACAAGATGGTATAGTTCGTTCCATCCAAGGGTGCGGAGCGTTATCGTACCTTCACGGAACTAACGATATCCCGTTCGATACTATTTTTACGGGCTATAATATGATTAAGCCGTCGACGAGAAATGTAAGGAACTATAATCTATCAGCAAGAAATGGGCCGCAAATACTAGAGCACCAACTTCTCTTCTTACCAACTCGGCACTTGCATGTGCTGGCTCCTGTAGTGTCCTTTTTCTGACCATTATTTATGAGTCTATCGCAGCGAAATTTGAGTGCACTGTCGGAGAAGTTGTTTTCCACCATTTTCCCTTCGCCTCTGATAAACTCCTTGCTGCTCAAGGCGATGGAATTTTCTAATCCTTTAAGGGACAATTTATGTGCGAAGCAAGGCAAACCACTACCCCCAACACCGGGAGTACTCCCGCGAAACCATAATTTATGGACGATGAGCAGTCTGTTGCTTTGAAAAGTTCAGCGGTTAAAGCATAGCGATGCAAGTGCTGTCTCGTAACGCGTTTCCGTTAATTAATCTACTTGAGTTAGATTTTTCGAGCGGATACAGTTTACTGCATAAATGTTCTTAACATTGCCCACACTGCGGGGATTGCTTGGCTGAAGTTTTGGAATTTATCTTCTAAAGATTAAAGCTAGCTTGAGGCAAATTCTGTGGTGATTATGCTAACGTCGATTGCGTTCCGGTCCCTAATCAAGTGGATGCTATCGTGATTTGTGCACCCAACAGGCGCAACATAATCTTAATGTCTCCTTCTTCGCATCCTCCATTGTGTGGTTTGTGCAAACGGGATGTTCCGTTTGCTTGACTAAATTTTCGCACCGATCATTAAACATTCACTAATCAAATTGTGGTGGCCGGTGTGCCAACATTTGCCGTGCTCGAATGATGTTGCGCATTATCGGGTGATACCGATAAGACAACGATAAGTGACAGACCGGCAGGGGTGTGCCCTTAGCCAGGGAAACTAATGCGCTTTCACACAAACTTCCTAGGATCGCGCGTGGAATGTGAAAATGAAGCTCCTACGGGAGATCCATCCAATCTCCATCGATTATGTGCACTTCAACAATGGCTGGTAAAGCATGCGGCCAGTCGTTCTTACGATTCAATAGCGCACGATGTGTCCGCGTCAGCGCACATTGCCCACGTTGACAATGGGGACCTCGAGCATTACTTATTAATGTCAATAATTATTCAATTTATACGCCATCAATTGGTTATTGGACGGCTGATGATGGAGAGAGCCCTACATGCGGTTGTTATTTCTGCTACTTTATCACCATTGTTAGTGTGTCTCGTCTTGGGTTCAGCAGCTCTTCATTGGGGAACGTATAAAAGCTCATCTGGACAGGATCGGGTTTCGTTGGGAATGCGTGTGGAGATAGCGTTCGAGCATGGCGTTGTTGCCTTAGACATTTATTTGTTCCATCGGAACCATACAGCGACCATAGCTATAACAAACCGTGGAATCAATTACAAGCTATCGATCTCGTAGCCCAGTCCGGTCCACTATTTGATTCTGGACGTTTTCGATCCAGAAAAAAGATCTCATATTGTTTGTTTTGTTACATGCATTGTATTTGTATTGTATAGTTCCAATTGTATTGATTTTATGTTCATATTTAAAAACAAAAAAAAAAACGAATATAGTGTTTTGCAAGTTGTTTTTTGTTATGAATTTTTGTAATTATATGGGCAGCTAATAATCCAATATATCGCTAATAAAGGCAGCATGCATTTCATAATTCAAATTTTAAATCAACAATTACAATGTAAACAATTTGAATTTTCTCTCTAAACCCTCAACTCTCTTTATTATCTCAACTTTTTTTGATTTATTTTTTTTATCGATGTAGCAAACAAAACGGAATGTTGGCAAAAATGAAGGGTATAACATATCAGTATATTTCCTGATTCGTAAATTAATTTGCAAATTGCATTAACAAGCAAAAATGTAAAACATTCATGTATGTACTAGTAATTTTGCAATATACAATTTGCTGCCTTTGCGAATGTTTGCGATTGTGTTTCTACAATGTGACAGCACACTTTTCCTACTGAACAAAAAGGAGAAGGAGAGAGATATAAAGAGATAGAACGAGATACAAACGGAGTAAAAATATCGGAACCGGAATGGTTTACGATCACCGATGGCCAGTAATGTTTCCCGCGGCCGTAACATGCCAATCGATCGCGGCGTCGGAAAAGAAGGGCGCTAATATGTTGCACGTTTCCCACGGATTAGTGCATGCCCCACGTGCACACTGTTTATGGCTTGCTGTTTGTTTGTACTCGAGCAGCATTTTTATTGCACCCGGTGGAGCGTAACTACTAAGAACTGGTACGTTGGGCATGCTGTTGATGCTTTCCATTTAGTTCGTCCCGGGACACTCGCGACCGTTGTCATTTCAGTTTATCCCATTGTGCAATCGGAGAAGCAAATATAATCGGCATTCATGACGAGGGTACGCCACGCAAATTAATTATTTCGTCCACCCCGGAATGGAGGGCCGCCGACCATTAATGATTGAAGAAGCATGTCCGACCGGAATGAGCTTTGTAACGTCAAATGATAATAATCGTCCTTTTTCACCTTTTTTCGCAATGTTTCATGCGGAAATGCGGAAGATCGGACGGATAAAGCAGAGGAAATGTAAATGTAAGCGTACTGTGTTTAATTGCCGTGCACGTGCCAGCGAAAGTGATTTATGTCGATCTCACTAAAAAGGTCATTATCCTTGCTGTTGCGCGTTGTAGCTACGATGTATGAATGGATTACAACTTTTGGTTATTATCGTTGTTACGTTTATTGAGTGGAATACTGACATTCAATGTTCGCTACATCATTGGCTACAACCCTGAAGGATGCATTTATTTTGTACAACCACAGTTTTAGAGCTGTTGTTTTGGATGGTTTCTCCTTTCAAATACACTCCTTTCAAAATGCAATCAATTTGATGCGAAGTGCAGGAGTTACATTTGAACTAATGCAGTTTGCCGACGTGTAAAAACACGTAGCTACTACTACACCTCCCATATCGATATAATAATATCCGCAGGATGTACAAAATGCTTTCGCATATGCTCGCTAATAAATCCTTCCTCAGCAGACGCACCAATCCACATCGTAATTGAATTCGTGGAGAGAAGTGGATGGGGATAGGAGGGAAAGGATGCGCTTTCCCAAACCCTAATACGGCGCATTTGCAAACACATTGTGGCACGCATCATGGACAGGCTGTAAACAGGGAGAATCGGTAACGGCTCTGACATCGTGCGGTTTACTGCGTGCCCTGGTGATATAGGCATGCGGTTGGCAGCGGTGAGCGAAGGATGTGCTTGTTTTTAAAGCCGATGATGCATCCATGACTCTGCAGGAGCGAATGTGTGGTGCAAAGTGACGATGCTGTGTATCGCTTGCTTTAGACAAATAAATAAGCAAGCAATGCACAGATGTTTCAAAGCACCAACTCTATTTTCGTCCTGAGCTTTGCAGCTTTGCTTGGCATGTGTTTGCGATCGCATTTTCGTACCCGTAGCGATGTAACGATGATTGGATTTAAATATCAGCGGCACGATGTTGCCAAAAATAAAACAAACAACAAATGCCAATTGAATTTGTGCAACGAAAGCGAACTTCTGAACGTGAACTTCCACCGAAAAGTTGTCCGAAGCGGTACACGCAGCTGGAGTGGAGCATAAATGTTGGCATTACCTCGAAACATGATTTTTACCTTTATTGTTAAAAATAGATTTCGCTAACAATTGAAGGAGGGTGTTTCGTGTTTTGTTACAAAAGTAGCTAAAAATAATACACACTTTCCAGAGCTTCGCCGGAACAACATAACCGGGTAAAGGATATTTTAAAAGAATTTTTTAAAGACTTTTGAGTTTAAGCTAAGCGTTTAAAGAAGTGGCGGCAGCTGACAAACAGGTGCACGTGTTGGATTGGACCGCGGAACGAAGAGGCTAACCCAGTGAGAGAGCAGAAACCAACCAATCGAACCATTCGCACAGGAAAATGTGTAAAATACGGCGATCATTTTTCTTTTTCGGTAAGAACGCGCGCGCACCGTACCATCGTACTCGAAGACGATGGGTACTGTGTGACGCAGCGAAAATTCTCGCCTACTTTTCCTCCATCGCAAGTGTGAAAGCATGCCCGCAAAAAGCACTCTCACTGCTTTCCCATTCGTTCACTTCGCACCCTGGCGGCGGCGGTGGTATGCTATGTTGTTGCCGTTGTTTTTCTCATCATCACACCGACAGACTGCTGCACTTTAAGGGGAAATAGGCTTAGGTGTCGGTACACAATGGAGAAAATTTGCACATTCATTTGCCGGTACGGAGCGCGCTCGTGTGGCGTCGAGCACCTGTGTTCACGCCTTCGCCACCCCATTTTACTGTCGATTATGACGATGCTTACGAAAGGCCTGTGGTAGGCTGAAATCGAATCAAAAATCCATACTAAATCTTTACGGTAGGTAGACGACGCACCTGTAACAGGAGGTAAACCGGCACCGAAATTATGGCACAAGCTCCGGAAGCTTCCCTGCAGGAATGTGTTTGTGTTACTATATGGGAAGACTTTTCTCTAGCCCAGGGGGAAATATTTTTTACCTTAGTCCCCAAATAGCATCTGTACAAGGAGAATTTGTTAACGAGATTTCTGCCCAACCGCACCTGGTGTATTTCTTGTGGGGTTTTGTTTCATAAATTGTACTATGTGTGTGTGCGTGTTTTTATCGGGGTTTTGTTTTACTACATTTAATATTCGCACATAAATAGATGTGAATATATACTAATCCGCCAATATTACTGATCCGTGCTAACCATAATCTTTTACGTCGCTTAAAATTTTTAGTATTTTTAGCACACTGACCCCAATGTTCATTAACGACGGGATATTTAGATACTTTTTGGTTATTACAACTTTACGGGAAAGCACTGACTGGAACGAGGGAGCTTTAAGTTTGAAAACGTTTTCATTTTTTCATCTTGCACTTGCTGAAATATTATCTTTTCATTGCTTAAAGAATTAAATCTAACAGACAAACTAAGGAATTAAATAAAATTTCTGCTTCCGGTTCATAACACTTCATGGTATATGCTTGTTGAATGTGTTTTGTTCCGTGACGGCTTTCGTTTATTTTGTGCTACTTTAAAATCTCCATTTTATGCAGTAACAGTAGCAGTTCTGCTATTTGTGGTTCATGATAGATTTGTAATCACTTCATTGTGTTTCCGTAACATTTGCAAAATTAAATCTTTTGTTTGTGATGATGATGATTTTTGGTCCTTAAACATGGATTGCATTGATTTATTGGTAGCTATTTTTTGTTGTGTAACTTAATATAACCATGAAATTCTTTTTATTTTTTCATTCAGTGTGAATCTTCTTAAAGGTAATATTTATCCCAGTATCAACATAAATGTGTACTCCAATAAGTATTTTAATTTTCTTATTGGATTGCTTGTGTTTGAATTTCTCATAATAATCCTGCAAGCAAATAATGTTTTTGTTTTCACATTTCAAGTAAATCCTATGCAGAAGCGACAAAGAATATTTCATGTGCGCTAAAGGCTCGAACATACAACCACAGCGAAGGGTCGTCGTTCGCAACATGCGACTGCGAACGAAAGAATGAGAGAACATAAGGGTACAAGCAAACAAAAAGTTCGCTTCAAAACGGCTCCTGGTTGCAGCTGTTTCTGACCGTTATGGCGCGCGGCGACTTGTTTTCATTTGAAACCCATGGGCGCATCTTTTTTTTCTAAGGCATAAACGTCATGTGTCTGGATGTGCGTGAGCTCGCAGCGCACCACGTCAGGAAAGGTGTGTTAGTGTCTCGCGGCGCGTGTAGACTACGATGATAGTGTGCGTTCAGTGCATGATCCAGCACCGAAAACAAACATGTGTGCGTGTTATGTAGGATGCGTGAGCATAAGAAAGCATAACGATCGCATTTGTTTTTGTCGGTTACGAAGAATAAACGCACCCATCGCTTCTGTCTGGTCGAGAACGGAGTGTTGACAACGGAGTCAGTCGGTGATTTTTGCAAGTGTCGCGAAAAAAAACATGGTGGCGTTTGTGTTTTATTCAAATAGTTTCACGGTTGTACCCTCAAAACAAAAGCATAAAAAGCTGCATTAGGTTACCATGGTGAGGGCCGTCTGCCGTCAACAGTAAAAACGGTCGCTTAAGCAAATTATCTGCAACGGCACCGACGCTGTGTCTACAAAACGAAAGCCTAGGTGATTGTTTCGAAAAGTGAAGACAGCCGCATGGTGAAACAAAATGTAATAAACTTCGCGAGAGTACAACGTGTGAGAGTGAATGTGTGTGCGTTAGTGTTTGTTTTGCTGGTTGTGGAGAAAAGTAATAGAAGCGGAAACTTTCCAACGACGCTGCTCATAAATGGATCAAAAACAAGCAGGGTGAAAAAAAGGAAAACAATAACACATGCACCGTCTCGCATTTTGTTGCGATACGTTGACTCGGTGTACGATTTCCACAAGTTCAATTAAAAATAAAAAAGTTGCGAAAAGGAAACTCTACAAACGGCTGTGAACTCCAATGTGAACCATTTGTGATAGGAAGCGTGAAAATGTTAAGATAGAAATGGAAAAGAAAACACATCTTCATCATCTCACACGCTGCTCCAAACGAAGCTGTGTGTGAAGTGAGTGGAGAAAACAGTGTACAAATTTCCCCGCCCATCGCTGTCTCATGCACATACGCTGGGCACCTGTGAGATTACAAACGAGGAAAAAGATGCTTTGAATTATGTTGATCGTTCATTCCACCTGTTCCCCGGCACCGGGTTACGCGGCTGGATGGATGCTGCTGATAACGAACCGAGCAGAAATCGTTAGCAATTGAGCGTGGAAAGAAATCGACCAACCGAGCGGTGAAAAACTCGGAAGGGTGGTAGCGGAAGCGAGCAAACAAATGGGTGGAGAGAGGAGCATTAAAAAATCACACACAAATACACGTCCATTGAAACAAAAAGTGAAATTAATCGCGGAAAAATTGCTTCACTGTCATTTTCGAATGAAATGAAGAGTGAAATTTGTGCGCCCATAGGAAATGGTAGAAAACGGAATGTGCCTGGGGTGATATGAACTGCAGGGTAGGAAAAATCGCACACCGAAAACCTCTTGCGCCGCTTGTGAACGACACTAAAGCGTGTAACAACGTCGCTATGGAAAGAAAAGCAAAGAAACAAAGGAAAACATTGTTGTTGCACCGTGAAAATGTGAAAACAAGAACCTTAACCACCAGCTCTCGGGACTGGCGGCCTATGGGTAGCGAAGGGTAACCGCGGGGGTATTGACATCAGTGACTACTCTGTTACTGTTTGGTTAACTTGAATTTTCGCCGTCGTGTCTGTTCGAATTCAACTCACAGTCACAGTCACTGCAGACTCACTTTGTTCCGGCCTACCGTGTTTTGGTTCCGTTTTTCGTTTTACGCTCCCAACCACTTTGTGTATCTGCCATTAGATCTTTTTTTTTGTTGCGGACTGGTGGCGCAGAGCTATCCTGGTCCGAAGGCTCTCGGAAAAGGTTCGGAAGCGGGGCACCCCTGCCAGCAGCACTGTTTTGACTATCGTGCTTTTCGTGCACTGTTTCCTTAGCTTTTTTTCCTGGAAGGAAAATAAAACGATCGCACCAACCACGCCAGTGTTCCCATCGGCTCCACCCCTCCCGATGTGTCGCGTTGTCTGTCAGTCTTTTGAGCAATTTAATGGGAAAAGTGAAACGACGGGAGCGAAGCCTGTCAGGTTTGACAACCTCGACAGGGTTAAATCATCCGGATGTTGTCATCCCACCGATTTTCCGCTCCACCGTTGGGGAAGAAAATGTGGGACGCCCTCGTCGTCTCGTGCGTTCCGCCTTTATTTTCACACTGGTGCACAATTTCCTACAATGCGTTCTCTCTCGCCGCTATTGTGTGCATCCACCTTGGCCACGCAACTGGTGGGATCGCAGTTTGGGAAAGAAATATCCGCAATTTCTCCCACGCACTTCGGCGAGCTACCTACCCCCAGCGAAAGAGAAAGTTAATTCGTAGCGGTTTGCTGTGTTACTGTTTGTGTGGAAGATTTTCCACCGTGGTTCCATCAGATGGCTGCTATTGCAGGGTGAGACTTGTACTGAGCTTTGCTTTTATCTTTGGAAGCTGCATTTGATGCCCCGCGTTGCACTAAACAGATTGGTAGCAGAGGTGGATTGCATTGCCCATTTTGCCTTTTTATATAACGGACTAATTACAGCACCAAGCATCAAACGGAGCGGGTCGACTTTCCAATAAGTCGTTTGATGGTGAACCACCTCATTAATGGTTGGTGCAGCGCGCCACGGCAGACGCTGGGAGTTTGTACACCCAATGCTAGGCATCATTATGTCACGCGGTGTCACTAACTTATAATCAACATGAAGGGCAGATCAGATGTACTCTGGTGACCTCGTGTTTATTATGTTGCGCACAAATTTTACAATTAAACCGCAACAAATGAAGCTTTGAAGAGGATTTTTTTAAACGATGTTGAAAATTGTAATTTGATTTATGTCAAAATTTGTCGAAAAACATTGGACTGGTATTTGCTTAACGTTTTTCAAAATCAAACAAAGTTTGCAAAATATATTTCTACAACTTTATGACGTCAAGTGTCGGGAAGTGGGAAAATGTAACTAAAACCTAATTTTGAGTTTCAACCAGATGCTTACAACATTGTCAATAAGCTTAAGTTACAACGCGTGTCATCTAAAATTGTATCGTCCGTTCAGGATTACATGTCAAATATAAATATGGCTTCGCTCTCGGACGTGACAAACATAGGAAAGAAACATATCAATCACGTTCTCCTTCCATTTGAACCGCCATCACATGCATAGATACCACGATCCCACTATCGAACCAAATGCACAGCAAATACGAATCCTCACAGATAATAACATTTTTACCCGTTGGCGCGATTTACTCACCGCCCCTGCCCCAGAAACGAGCTACGAGGAACCAATTTGTACCGTCTTCCTTCCGTCGAACCCGAGGGTCCAATTTTTTTCCGGTACCGGATTGCCGCCGGGTGTTCCAACAAATCGACCGCAATTTGGTAGCTGCTAGCTATTACTGGGCGAATCATGGCGAAAGCGGTTGCCGTCAAATCCGGATGACCCTGCTTGGGGGGACCGTCAAAAATCCCGCTGGAATCGTCACTCCTTGCCGGGGATTGCGGTTGAGCCTTCGGTTGGTTTTTCGCTCCACCAACCGCACATAAAGGACGCGGGCAACGAAAGGATCCATTAACAGCTGGTCCGACAAAAAGAAACACCTTACTCACAGCATTCCCATCAACATCCCATCAGGCTCGCGATGGGTTTGTAGCACCCAATCGATGGGAGTGGGGGAGAGGGGGGCGAGGAGGTGCGGAGAGCCAGGACAAAAAAGGTTCAAACGAAAACGACGTGTTCACGAATGACGGTTTGCCCATGGGACTCAAAACTGAAAAAAAATATCTTTGCCGCATCAAAATGACTGAAAAAGCGGAAAAATGTTTCGTGCCTAAAATAAAAAAAAGTAAGAAAATTGGCCGACCGGTCCAGTTATGGATCCATCCTGTAGATAGCGACGTTTTCATACGCCAAGTTTCTGGCACGCGCTGCCATCGAATTTGAACGAAATTCGATGTCTTGCAGCTTTCTGGACGTGCTTTTTAGGACAAGGTCAAGGGAACACAGGAAATCGGCTGTTTAATCGGTGTGACATTTTGAAGGATCGGGTGGAAGGATTCTCAGTTTCCCAAAGGGTGAAAGAATAAACATAATGCCCAATAGAAATGGGTCGCAAAAAGCGAAAACGGCACATAAATCACGCGAGTGTTTTAGAACCTCAGTAGAATTCCTATAGCTTTTCGTTTGCTGACGCACGTAGAAAAATGGGTTAGCTTCCTGATGTATTGCGCTATAACTTTACATCTATTTAAAATACAGAGCTTTATTGTTCCTGTCCTTGCTGGATTGCTAAATGTGGCATAAATGTAAAGCACTTTCTTTATGGCCATTTTTCATTTTCACTATCTGTTCGAATTGCGTTTATACTATGATTAAGGGATCAATTTTGGACAGCCACCTTCAGCTGTAGCTCCCACTGTTCAGCTCTTCGGTTAACATCAATCGTTCTACCATTCAATCAGTAGACCGAAATGGTAGTAATTCGATTACCTACTTCGTGCTAGCCCCTGCTACGCGTGAATACGCTTCCAACAGACACTAATAAACTTTGCGTCACAAGTCACGACACTTTCGCTCCTTCACTGGGGACCCGCGGAGAAGGGGAGGGGGGGGGGCAGAATCGTTCACTTGCTGCTCTTTGCTACTGGGACTATTTCGTGAGCAATTCGTTATCAGAACCCAGTGAACGCGGGTAGGAGGTGGGAAGCACATTCAGGCTCATCATTCATGACTTCACCCCACAGCAAAAGACGACGATGTTCCCGTGTCATGGTACTACCGTGACCTGATGGGTGTCGTCTCCTGCTGGAGTAATGATGTGACGTGACGAGATAAAAGTGCGATCGCAACACCACTAACAAACTGCCGCGCTTCCCTTCGGTCGACCCTGCGCTGATCGTCCTATGAAACCCCTCACCATTGGCTGTGACTAATGGTTGAGCAACCACCGAAGGCTTCGTAGCTGAATAAAAAATGAATTCCATTGCCGAGAAACATCGCGGAACCAAGCTTGAAGGCACCTGAACTGAACGCGAAATCGGGAGAAGACCCAGTTTGGCGCAACTTCAAACGGAAACATTCTAAAATTGCTTTTTGCAAAAGCGCGGCAGCCAAATGTCACAAATTCCAACTTCCAAATTCACAAGCGACCGTACAAGTGTAAACATTCAGTGCAGACATTGCCGGTGGTAGCAGAACCAGACGGCATCCTACGCATAACTCCATCCAAATCGAGCGTTGTGCTGTATGTGCTCGTGCACTTGGGTGGATGAATTGTGGCAGGGTAATTTTATTTTATATCGGTGCCGGTGAGTGGCATTGATGGGAAACAGATTTCAGTCAAGGCAAGAGTTTGAAATTGGTGAGAAAGAGAAAAGAGTACCCAGAAGGCTGTGTAATATAACCAACCGAAAGGATTTTATTCCACGAACTATTCCGCGGGCAATTTTGCGTCTGGAGCGCTCTTCCACTGCTTGTGGGTTATTGCTTCCTGTGGACAACAGCATCCGGAAAATGTCTGTGATCCGTTGTTTTTAGGGAAGTTTTCATTATCAGCGCAAGAGCGTAGTTGGCGAAGTGATACCGTGAAACCCATTCCACGACAGAAGGAGAAAGTTTAACGAACAACTGTGAAGAAGTCAAAAGTTGCAAACTACACTAGGTAGAGGTTTTCATTTTGTTCTCGATAAGACTCGATGACGCAAATACACAGGACTCTAGCGGTTCTTCTTGAACTATCGAGAAACATGTCCATGCTTCTATCTTGAAGCAAAAAAAAAAGAAACATGGTCAACTTCTCACGAGTTGTTGCTTAAGCTTACGTTCGGGGTGGAAAATACTGAACATTCCGTTGTCATATCCCTTCGGCGAACATCGCTGACGTTACCTGCTAGTTCGTTAGTGTGCCCAATCAACTCGCAAGACGAAGTCTAAGAATTTCTAAATTTTATTATCCACAAGCAAAATGTCGTCTGAATCTGATCCCCGGAGATCATCGCCGAGTCCAGCCGGGCGGAGGAAAAGATCATAGTCGGAAACTGTAATCAAATATCAGCAGGCAACTTGTGAGTGAGACATACAGCGATGAGCTTTTTCAGCGGCACATGCTAGGAACCAGAAACGTTCACAGTCGGCGGCAGCTAACCCGAACAAAATGTCGTTATTTTAGAAAATGCATCTCAGATAATGTGGTTTTATTGAAACAGGATGTTTGCCGTACGCCAAAGTTTGCGTTTGTGGTTCTTTTCCACCTCTATTTCCGCTCGATTGCACACCTTTGTCGTCATTTATGCGACCTTTGTCGTCGTGTTTGATGTCATGAATCCATATTTACTGCCACGTTTTTTTAACCACCAGGATACGTTTTATTATGTAGAAATGAATGCTATTTACGAACAAAACGGATAGTAAATTATGATTCCAACGAAATGATTGTCGCAATTTTTCAACTTCGTTCTTGTTTTGTGTCGCAGAAAGTAAAAAGCGAAATGAAATATCTTTGCAGCTCAAAGAAAAGAAGCAATTAGCTGACCCGCGTATAACCTTAACGGCATGAGACACGGTTTGGTTGCTGCTTGCTGATGAATCTCGCTTTATTTATTACCCTTGTGCCATGTGTACGTTGCACTGCGTTTCTTGCAAATTTTCTAAGAAAACTTTTGCTCCAGCGTTTTGTTTGTATCATTACAGCTCGCTTCTCGCGGCGAGCGTAAATAATATCGTTCCCTTTTGCTTTATATTGTATTTTTTCGTTTTTATTCCGGCAAGCGAAACAAAAAACAAAAGAATAAGCCTAAATACAAGCTGCAAAAAGCATGCCTTCGCAATGTGTAATAGAGGGTGAAACATGAAACGGGAGCAGTTTCCAGTGCGGATTAGCTGGATAATGGATTTTTATCATTCCGGAAAGAAATATTATCCATTGCTGTCGTTGAATATTCGAATCGGAGTGCGGGAGATGGATAGAATGGAATTACAAGTGAAATCGACATTAATGAAGGTTTAGTGAACGAGCAAGGGAACGTAGTGGAACCGGTTTCCCGAGCACCCCATAAGGGTGCTGGCTTATTTTTTAAAAAACTTTTCTTATTTTGTTTTCATTACGGTTGTCTGGGAGGATCTCTGCGTTGCTGATGGAACGCTGCGATAACCTGAATAGGCGATGCTATGGGAAAGGAAGTTTCTTAACTTTGTATACTGTACGAATTAAACTAAATGACCTTGAAATGACAGCTCCAAAAAGCTAGAGGTCATCAAAATGCGTCACACCAAACTTACTTCACCGTATTGTTGATGTAAGAAGGGGGTAAGTGTAAAAAAGAGGTGTTTTTTCTGTTGTTACAAAGCGACAGAAACCCCCCAAGCCCAACCTGGCGCTAATGAAGCGTGCCATAAAGCCATATCCGACGCATTTCGAATGGAAAGACACTTCTTTACGCACTAGCGTTGGGACTGATTTGTGTAGCACACTGCTTCCCACACCTTACTGCATCTGCCAGACGTTCTAAACATCTTGCCACCGATGCGACTCTACCTTTGGTTATAATATTTACCTTGGGCCAGTTGACTTTTCTAATAATAAAACACACCAACCGTTCGCAGTGGCGAGAGCCAGCCCTTAAGGTGAGGCATCTTTTAATGGCCGGCTAAACCTTATACCACGAATCCAATGTCGCGCGAGTTCTTAACTCAGCAGAAAGCGGTGCGAGTATAGACCGATTCCGGTCGGCAACAAAAAAAAAACCCCGCCTGCTCGCACAAACATACACATTTAAATTACTTTGGCAGGTGTGAACAGGAGTTGCAAGGCTGTAAAAAGTCGGAATTAATTAATAGATGCCTGCGAGGCTAGCTCTACTGTGAGGGTCGCTTCGATTTTGCGGTACGCTTTGCTACGATAAGGCATCCTCGGTGAAAATGACCCTAGGAAGTTCCTGTTCCGTTTGCGTTTGCAGAATCTGTCGCGGGCGGTGTATATATATATGTGTGTGTAGGTGGGTAGGCAATAAAATTAAACTTTTCGCAATTAATTGCTTCACGAACGACAGCGGCGCGGTGTTCCCCGGTGTGCTTGATTTGGTGTTTCACGCATACTCGAACGTCGGGAAGCTTTCCACACGGTTGCTTTTATTTTTCCTCCGCATTGCAGGATGTTTTGCACAGGTTTGGGCGATGAATGAGAAACTTTGCGGTTCACCTTCACCGTGAGCGCGAAAAACACGAGTGAACAGAGCATCTGGAGTGAACGAGAGAGAGATAGACAAAGGGGAATTTCTTAGTATTTTCTACCGAGCAGCAGATGTGCACGCGTGACTGGTGAAGATCAATTTCTTCCTGCCTACTAAGAGTTCTTTTTCGTAATCTCAACGCCTCTACATGATGGCCCGATCGCGGTGCAATGTTTGTGTTTGGCACGCAAAACTTTAACAATCATCGCAAATCATCTCGGAAACAACAGCAGAAGCAGCATCATCATATTTGAGCTTAGCGAGCTACGGAAGAATATTTAAACCCATCAGAGAGAGAGAGAGAGAGAGAGAGCATGAAAATAGACGTAAGAAAGGATGACGGGTGAAAGAAATCCGGCAGCAAACAACGTTTTCCACAATCTGCTTTGGGCAATAACACACTTCTGTGTTAATACGTGCGTGCTCTAATCACAAGAGCTTAACTATATACACATTCGGTTCAAAAGTGTATTTCCCAGGCACGTGCTACGTGCCTAGCACATGGTCCCAATCCAATCCAACGAAGTAGCGCTGCCACAAACCAATGCCTGGAAGGTAAATTAACAGTGATGCGTCTGTTATGTTCATTTATATCATTCTATGGTTTGAAAAAAAAAATCATGTTGTTATTTTCCTAACAATTGCTACACGGAACAATAAATAATTACTGTCGCTGTATTCTATTTTCGTGACGTCGAATATGAGTTCGTCGTACAATTTCTTAATAATGTTTCTTGCCGTTTACGAACACGTGCATTACCGAAAACCTTGTTAAACCTCGATAACAGATGGTTTTACCTTCTACTTTCGAGAAAAATCCCATTAAACGTCGCTTGTACCGGCCATCTTATTGCCGAGCTGACGACAGTAATGTGAAAACTTGTTCAATAGCTTGCAGCTACCAGCAGAAATGGTGATTTATCAATAAATTTGATTGTATGCAGATTTCGAACTGAAATTCACACTTTTCACGGCGTCGAAAATGGTTGAGCGGTCCTTTCAGATTGCGTACGACGCTGCGGAAGTCCTGCCGGTCGAATCGGTCGACTTTAGTAAACGTCGACCAAACGAAGTCGAACCAAAATCTAACCTGCCAAAGAGAACTAATAAAACATGGCACAAGAATATGGGTGGGAATCGATGGGGATAATCTTTTCTCAATTACTCACTTCAGACCAGTGATGGTTACTGAAGGGAGCGGGAAAAGGAACGGGAATCGTAAATGACTTTTTCCGAATTTCGTCTCTCAAACGCGCAGCGGGAAGGAAAAGGGACTTTACTGCTACCCCGCAGCAATCGATCGACCGAACCAACACCACACGCAACTTATATGAACGTGGAAATAGTCTTGTCGTTTTGGTTCGTGCTTATGGTTTTTTAATTTCTCTCGGCAAAACCAAGTTTTTTTGCAGTTTGCAGCAAACGTAACAAACGGCGGTAAACATGTAGAAATGGAAATGGGAAAACAGCTTTTAATACAAATCAATTATATTTTATACCAACATTGCCCGACCCGCTGACCGCATAGGGACTGATTGATTGAAAAGAGTTCTACGACGATAATGCAATGTAGAATCTGGACACTTTTCATAGGAATAATTAAATACTGCAAGGGTAGCCCTTCCGGACTGGAGTCCGTTCACGTGTCGATGACTAAGGACACGGAAAACACCGCTGAGTTAAACCCGCGTTCGAATGTGGTGTGCGCGTGAAAGGGAGCCTAACCGCACATCGCAAAGCAGAAGCACCGCTCCTAATCAATTTTCAGCGCGTGCAAGCACGTCTGTCAGCTTCTTAATTCTAGCATAAGCTGGATAAGCTTCGTTTCACCACCAGCAGGAGTTGCAGTACAATCGCAGACATAGATAAACAGATAGTGCAGACGAAGGAAGAGTAATCGTGGGCCATAATTAAATTTTCTACGGCAAGCGATGAAGTTAATCATGGCAACCGTGGTGCCATCGCTGCGACCGCGGAAGAAGGGATGAAAAAAGATGTTTCTCCCCTGCCCTAGATCAACCAACCTATCCGGTACTTCCAACTGCTAGAATAATCGCTGATTAGGTGTTGAGTTTAGCAAAGCCCCTGAGTTGGGGAAGTCAATTTTGCAAACCTTCACCTTTACACTTTTCCGTGAGGCTGTAATTTTGCGCTCGATGGCCTAAAAGAGATAAGGGAACCAAGGCCCGGAGTGATGCAGGCTCGCCACGCCTTACCTGGTACTGCTCGCGTTAATCACCTGTCGGGTGAGTGATTTTCTCATCGGGCGTCGGTATCATTATTATCACCGAATAAACCCCCAAACAATGTCTCCAGCGCTGGATAGATCCTAACGTCGATGTGCTTGGGAAAGGAGCATACAGCAGCAACAGCGACGGATTAAGGCTTTCAATTTGAAGTAATGTTCGGTGTTCCATTGCGTCGGCAAATTGGTGCGAAAAGTTAGTCTTTTGGTCGTAGAACATTGGCTCAATTTCCACGCAGAACTGGACCGTGGCGTATAGCCTATTTGGAAAGGAACAAGGAAGCGTTTGTGTGTATATGTGTTATCATTTCTACTAACAATTATCATCAGACTAGGGCGCTGGCGATGAGTTCCATTATTCAGATTCGTGATACAGTCCCCCGGCAAACGGTTGTCGCAGCGAAGCGGGATGACAGTATTTTTCCAGCTGAAGCTTTCCTGCGTATCTGTTTGCGGAAAGATTACGTTGCCCTTCACATCCCCTCGCATCCTGCGCTGGCAAGGTCCTGTGCAATGTATAATCTGTCAGCCCACTTCTTCCGACGAGACACCGTTACGGGGCTAGGTTTTCCCGCGGTGGAACAAAAATGTGTCGCTGATTAAAAAATACCGTTCCGCCACAAGGATTAAGCTGGCGTTCGGCTTTCGTGCCGGAAAGCAGGAGAATAATGAACGCTTTAACTGTAAGCCGTCCTTATCTTGAGCCTTGAACGTTTATGCAAACTTAAAGAATTTGTTCCAAGGAAACTGGTACTAGAACGCTCGGCTTCCAATCCAATTGGAAAAGTCGAAAGATTAAGCCTGTTGAACTGTTGCAAAACAATATTACATCCTAGTGTAAATATTTTATCAAACTCTTCGTACCAATCGAGGGCCGAACTTTTTGCCCCCATGCGCGACTATCACACCACCTTTGCTGTGGTCCAGAAGGTCGTGGTCCTGTCTAGTCGTTTTCGTAAAAACGGGGTCGAATGTGGACTCAAAGTTCCTGCTCAGAAACTGAATCCTTTTGCTCCAGTTTTTTCAAGCCAAAGTTTTTGCGTCGACTTTGTATTAGTTTGACACAAATCGCCCGCCGGCGGGTGTTGTTAAATGGTTGGAATAATAATTCATAATTTAACCTCCACTTTTCCGTCATCCGGTGTCGAGTGGAGGGAGCTTTTCAAGCACCGATTGTCCGATGGCCACTAATTACGGTGACGACTACGTGCTCTCTCGAACGGTTCGTTCAAATCAAGACGTTCGTGGTACTTCGCTTGCGAGGTGAACTATTAGTGGCACCATTGAAGAAGAATATGGCACCGTGGAAAGAATTACTCCATGCACTTTATTACCGGCAGGTGCTGTTTCTGCCTTTTCTGCCATACGATTCCAACCGCTAGCATTCTTCTGTCGTGCTGAACACTCTGAAGTTCGATGGTGCAGACTTTGCACTCGACTACCGGAACACCACCTATCTCCAATCGTTGCAGGCAGCGAATAAGGAAAAACACTTTGAAATCTTGAAGACCCGGACGTATGCCTTTTTGTGTCCCGATTGTGTCCGGCAGGGTGCATCTTGTGATAAGAGCGTGCTATTAAAGCTCAAAAGGAAAAGATGAAGGTATTACGGTTCGCAATACTTTCAACACTCGGCATAGAACTTCTTGTTTGGCCTTTGCACTTTTGCATGCACACAAACACATCGTCAGAGGATTCATTACCATCATTTACTTAACCTAACCTGCAAACTACTTCGAAAAAAAAAAACATTTATTGGAACGTGTTAATCGATCCAATTGAGCAGTATGGTCCTACACTAGTTGGACGCTATCGAACCCTCACGAAGGCTCGATTTCCTTCTCGGTGCCAATTAAAAGCTAATTGTGGTACGTCATCTCGACACGCTCCGGTAGCCGTGGTACAAAGCACCACTCATTAGCTGCTAATTCGAAAGGAAAGCCCAAGGCTGAAACTTTCGAACAAAATCGCAAATAGTACGCTGATTGATGCCGCGTGGTTTTCCTTTGTGGCACGTTTTTCCCTACTTCTGCACGGGTGGTACCCCCAGGTGGATGGACAGTCGTGTGCCCCGTACGGATTCCGTCTAGGGTATCAGGCTTTATTGCTTCCGATCAATGATAGACCATCAATCCTGTCGCCTCGCTCAACGATGTGTTGCTGGTATCTCTGATGGAAACTGCGGTACTTGGCTCTACTCCGTGCCATGTTACAATGGAGGAATGACAAAATTAATTACCGATCGCGTACACACAAAAACCCCTCCCTCGGGGGGGATGGATCATTTTCCAGCGTTTCTCTCAACGTGCGCTGCCGGCGGAATGCGTACCCAGGCAAGTGAAGTGCAAGGACATGGTGGGCCACTACATCGTACGACCCAAACGCTTAATTTATGGTGGCAAATTAAATTAATAACTCAATTGTCTTGCGCACAAATGGTGGCGGAGTTGAGTCGCTTTATTTTTATCACGTGTGACGCGATTGCGATCGCGGATAAGGCGGATGGTACGATTATAAAAATAGTACTTACAGACCGGACTAGACGTAGTGGAAATCCCCAACTGAGCGAGCTTTTAGGGAGGTTTAATGTATTCCTACAAATAAATAGTTTGGTGCATGATAGTTGCATACTTTTTGGCGTAAATATACAATTTCAACCGAAAAGTATGCAATTTACATAACATAAACATATTACATGGACAGGATTAATAATGTTTCTCGGATTAACCAT
Source organism: Anopheles farauti No. 4 (assembly GCA_000956215.1). Lineage (NCBI taxonomy): Eukaryota > Metazoa > Arthropoda > Insecta > Diptera > Culicidae > Anopheles > Anopheles farauti No. 4. The sequence goes on along the minus strand of JXWZ01002734.1, from coordinate 41,860 downwards.
CCTCCATGTGCAGATACTGTACATTTTACATTTTTTACACCTTTCGGCCTGAGGATAGGTACATGATGATTCGATCTGTTCGAAAGTTTTGAAGCGAACAATTAATTTCAAAATTGTTGATAATTCAATACATTCGAAATGTAGTACAATCATTTCTTCCATGTGTGGTAGGTGACGCAAACAACGTGTAACGTGGCAGCTGGCTTCTACCAAATAGGGTATAATTTTATCGCAGGCCTATTACAATCTGGTGCCAATTTAGCACGCAACAACCGAGCAACCAATCTGGTGTCGTGACGAAAATCATGTGTGCGTGTGTGTTTGAGCAGATTTTACACTCGATTAGTTACGGGTGGATACAGCGGATAAATTATGGATGCTCACATAACGACCCCATCGCTCTCACACATTGACCTTTCTCCTCCTTCTCCTTTCTGGCTGCTGCTTGGCCCAGCGATGGCCGTAATTAAATAAATCAGGCAGCCCATCCTGATCCCATGCCATGCCATTCCTATCAACGTTCCAAGTCTTGTTCCGTGGCAAAACTAGAACCACTATGACACGCTTCGTATGCTACATCACCCATGATGTGCCAATGTATTAAATTCTTGGGTGTCGAGCGTACATATGTGTGTGTGTGTGTGTTTTCATCTCCAACTTATCCTTGCGCACGCTGTTGCCAGGCGACTGTATTAGCCATCGAGCATATTCTGCCGTGGTGCAAAGTTTTTCGATAATTGATTGCGGAAGGATTGTAAGGATCCTTCGTGGTAGCATGAAAGGGGGAGACTACTGTTGTTGCGGGAATGGGAAAAAGTTTTCTAACTTTAATATGTTCATGGGAGCGACCAAACTGCATGAAAATATGATAAATCTCAGCATAATCCAAACGCACACCGCAACCAAATCAAACCATTTCCGCACACGCGGTTTGCGTTGCTTAGCGACGAGATTTATCGCACAATGCTTCGCCGTTAGAGGCTCATCGATTCAAGTATGAAGCAACTCCCCATCAAAGCCACCCGTGACCGGAATTCGCACAGAAAGATGATTAGGATACGTGCAATACGAGAACAAGATAAACGGTACAATCAGATACCGGTACACCATACCGGTGAGGAAGGATTTTTAAACAGTTCGCGTGAAGAGGCACCGCGCATAACAATAAATTACTAACCCAACTCATTTTAAATATCACTTTATATGTTTGTGCGTACACCCACAAATGAACGATTTACGAGCACCAATTAGTTACCCGCATCGGTCACGGGTATGTGCCGCTCGACGCGAAAAGTAACCGAAAAATCTGATGGCAAATGCCGGCTCTCCGACTGTTTGCTCTGCGGTGGCGGTATATTGCATAACCATCAGGCGTAAATCAACTTACACCTGACCGTTTCACGCCGTGTGCCGTGCACGACGGGTCAGTTGGCGGAGACGAAATTTTAAAATTATGTCTACAGTCGCAAAACATCGACCCTTACATTAACTACTAAGGTGGGAAATGGAAAATGGGGGCAAAGAAAACGGCACACGATTGCGCAAATTTACTACATCCGCGGTCGGTTTTTATCATCGTGACAGGATCGTGCTACAGCCCACCCGAGCGAAGTCGATCCGTTTTCGGAAGGTGCACGTTTTTTTATGTTGTCGCTGATAGAAATAACTTCAGTGTGGTGCTCCGTGCCAGAGTACTAGAGATTTGGTTCGAAAGACGTTACTCGATCTTTTAATAAGTCCCGGAACAACGCGTACACTCGCTGACGTCAACGCCATAAATAAATAAGCTATGCAGAGTCGGGAAAAGGAAGCGAGGTTAAGTAAAGTAGCAGCGTGGCATTAGTAGCACTTACATACCAGACACTAAGGGGAGATCGGATGCCTTCTGCGTTAAGGGATCTCATTTTTATCAGCGGTAAAATGTTGTCGTAAGCTTTTTTTGTTCTTCATCCGCGTTTTGTCGCGTGCACGCCGCTTGAGCTTTGCCTGTCCTCTTCTGACCTTTACAAGCCGCCTGCCGCAACCGCGGTCGAAATGTACGAAAATAAGGATGCGCGTAATCGGCTAGAACTTCCATTAAAGTCCCATGGAGTGTTGCTATAATTTATAGATTAATTAAATAGCATCTTCCAACGGGGAGAAGCTGGGGGTGAAGCTTTACTCCCTCACATGGCTTCACGCGCTTGGGGCCTAAGGGAATATCTTTTTAAAACGCCCCGTAAACTTGTGGACAAAGTTAATAGAGCTCCCGAGCAGAATGGTGCGATTCCGCACGTCATCAACGGTGGTGGGAAAGATTTTTTTTTTATTTTTAACATCACCAGACTCGCAGTGGTACCTTCTTCGTTCCTGAAAGATTTCATGCTTGTGATCTTGGCGCTTTTTTATATACTCGGCGGGACTCATTGCGCGAACGTTTACGATCAAAATCGTACCAACGTTTGCGGTAAAGCGATTATATTTCCAGCCGCCTCGAACAGCAAAAAGTGATCCTTAACAACACCGAATGTCCCGGTAATGGTTGGCGCTCCTACCCGTTTGCCTTTAAAGCGTGTCCTACCCGATGAGGTGCCAAGAAATGGGCTATGTTTATTTGTGTCCCCGATACACCGCTAAATCCCAGTTCCATTTAACATTGGCCGCGCGTGTTGCGTGACACTGCTGCGTTTGATCAGGATGGATGGGTGTCCCAGGGGAACCTTTTACGTCGTCGATTGCCGTCTACCCAAAAGAGTGAGCGAGGCAATGTGCGAAACGGATGAAAATGTTTCAGGGCAACTTCGACACGCCGAAACTTCCCCGAAGACCGTACGAAAATACTTCTCAGAATGGCAGAAAACTTCTCTCTAGAAAGAATGGAATCCGGTGCAGATGTTTCACGAAGTGGCTGTTGTGGCAAAAGCTCTCTCGGAGGTTCGTAGCATACCGTATCTGACATTGGACGCTCACCGTTAAATGATTGATCACGCGTTGAAGTTGTTTACCATCAAAGATATAAAATGTTTCAAAGTCTGCGTTTTATTGAAATCTTGTTTACGGTAGTACACTAAGCTTGAGCTTCATGGCGAGGTAATAGTACATAAAGCTTTTGGAGACACTTTGCCGACTGTCCAGAAAAATCTGTATAACAAAGATGCGAAATTTTTTAAAAATTCTCATATTCACTTCGCTCATGGTGAAGTGTGTATTTTTTCATTATTTGCAGCATAATGAAAAAATACACACTTCACCATGAGCGAAGTGAATATTACTTACTTTGCAGTAAGATAATTACAGAGAGAACAGCGAAAACATCGATTGGATTCTGCCTCAGCCACTACAAAGGATCATTGCAGTCCCAGTTTAAATATTCATCCGATATCTGCAACTAGTTAGAAAAGTTTGTTACACAATGCAAAGTACTGCTTCTCGCTAAGAGGTTTTTGCTCGTGTATTCGGTTTCTAAAGTTCATTATCGCATAAATTTCACACCATCATCGAATCCGATTTCGACTAAAAAATCGATTTCTGAAGGGGAAAAATCGATCTCAAAAAACGACTGAGGAGTAATGGTAGCGTAGGACGGAAACGAAATGGAGTTGGATTTTTACGACTTAACCGAGCGCTAAGTGCTCGAAAAAGGCGTTGAATGGGATATTATAGCGGAATTGGGCACCGGTCACTGATTAATACATTTCATACAAAAGCGCAAGCGACTGGTCATAACTTCAATTTCAAGTCCTTTTTGCCTAACGAAGTGTGGAAAAAAACCATAACCCATCCTGGTGTAGGAATTTTCCACCGAATGCAATTGATATTATATTTCATGTTCAAAAAAGTTCGAAAACTGTGAAGATGTTTTGTTGCTCCTCTCATCCAAATCCAACAAGTTTCAATTTAACTTTTTAGCAACGATGCTCCGCACGTGTTTCGTATAAGTATGCGTGTTCACGGTTGCCCTCGGTTGAAGCGTCGATTTCATTCCCACGGCTGTTTTTTTTATACAATCGTGCATTGTTGCCATAGCAACAATTTTGATTTGTAATCCTTCATCAAACTTCAGCCAGCCAGCGGTTCATGCAGCAGCGTAAGCCAAAAACAGCATCAACAGATGGAGAACATTCGTAGTGCAAACAGTGAAACGAGCGTAAGGCACGTTCTGGATTGTGAGATTTTTGACAGCCGGGAGCCGGTAGTGGAACCATCATTCTATAAGAGCACGAGCGACGGAAACGGACTGGCTGCCGATGGATGTTACTTCAACGCGGTATTCAACGATAGTAGTGAAACGTTTGTGGATGATGATGATACAATCGACCGTACCGTAGCAGTATCTTCCACCGAGACGCCAGCGACTGTCAGTGATCCGTCAACGATGGTACGGTTTACATCTGCATCATTGCCGGCGGCTGACGGATCGCAACCGTTTCGTCGAAGTCATTCGATGCGGTCTTCCTTTAATTCGCTGCGTAGTTTACGAACGAGATTAAAGCAAAGCACTACAACCGGCAATGGAGCGCATGGCAATGCCCGAAACGTTTACACTCATCTACCAACGGTTGGTGACCTGGCGAAATCTCCATCGGCTGGTATCACCAAACGTAGCAACAGTAACCGCATCGGAAGTAGCAACAACAGCAGTGGTTCGCACTTTTCTCGATCGACTGGTGATGATATGCGACGAAGTTTGCGGCACAAGCTGCACAAGCTCAAAATCACCTACAACGAACTGCGCCGGCTTCAAACTAAAGTCCTGCAGGAGAAGCACACTCTAGACGAGTCTTCCGAGGTACCGGATTCGACCGTTCTTCCTGCAAACATTCCACCGAAAGCAGCCGCCTTGTTGATGGAAGGCTTTAGCCGGACGAATGTCGCACAAAGCTCGCTGAAAGTTCATCGGCGGCCTGCCGAGGCCAACACTACCACGACCGTGACCCGATCCTGCTCGGTCCGTCTTCAGGAACAACCACCATTCATCGCAGCTTCAACGCAGCGTGACCAACCAGCAACAGCAACATTGGCGGCAAAATTAACAGTGGCCAGAAAGCAACATCAGAATCAAGAAGTTTACCCTTCACCATCGGACACATCGTTGCTGGAAGTAATCGGTGGAAAAGTGTACATACCACCCACAATAGCGCCAGCATCGGAACCGTCAGGAAAGGTATCACCCGCCCAAGTGGAAGAGGCAAACCGACCCGGTGACCAACAACAGTTGCTATCACAAGGACATCGTCATCCACAGCAACAACCGACGCTTACCGTCACGAGGACGGCCACTATACGCAAAGGATCCGTGTGGGCGAATAACAGTACCAGTAAGCCTTGGAATGGGTTAGGGTTTCTTTGGGTTTCTTCTTTAAGTTTTGTCAACAGCAGGGGTAGAACTTATCGTTGGATCGCCAACGGGGTGAAAACTTACTCCAAACTTTTTCGAGCAAACCCTGAGAGCAGAGTTTCGAAGATAAGTGCACACGTAAGGTGAAGTTGCATACGCAACAGCAGCAAATTGCATCCGTATTTGTTTATTGTGGACTCAGATCTTATATCGAGGCTAATTTTGTTACGGTTCAAAGCGTAACTGCAAGTTGTGCACAAAAGATGTCTGTACATCGGCCACTAAACCGAGAAGTCTCAAAGGTAAAACTGATAACAAGTACCTACTAAGGTACAACATCTTGATGCGGAATAGTTCACCTTGAACAAAGCGTTGATGAACTCATGCCAAACTGAGCAATATTAATGATTTTTAGTTCCATCGTTTCAGTTCTCCACCATACCACATAGCTTCACTTACATCACGAGGAACTGAAATTGAGTAAACCCCGCCCATTTTGAAGTGTTGTAGGTGATAACCAATTTGTTACCAGTAATGCAACACGACATCATTACCAAGAATCAATACTCGTTGGGGCCGATTACAAAAAAAAACGAACTGAATTATTGATAAAATAACAAACGCCCGAGGCACAAACGAGCTTGCTCACTGGAACAACCTACCACCGCACGCATACCCTGACACCAGTACAGGGGCAATAGTAGGACTATTTTTAATGGCATAACTGGATGGCGCCGTCTAGTGTTACAATTTTACCGTGTGCAGGACAGACCGGGGCCGGGAAACGAGAAATGATAAAGAAACTCCTTCAACGCTCCGAGACTGATGGTGCTGCGGAGTCGTTCGTACGAGTGCCCACACCCGGGTGCATTTACCATCAGGGCCGGAACTTGTGCTCCGTGTTCTGTTGATCAAATGAAACAACTCCAAGCTTGGGGTCTATTTTTAGCATGAGAAATTGGTTCACCACCGGAACTGCAAGGAGCTGTCCTTATTTGGCACATCGCTTTTTGTTCTTTGCGATTTGATTACGAAGTTTTCCGTACTAGCTGACCAGTTTTCATTCTGTAATGCCCGTAAAGGTAATTGTGTTTGACAAAAGTAACGGGACGGAAGAATAATGGTTGACAAACTAGAGGCTATTTGTTGTCAGCACATGCCTGCATGCTTCTTCAAACAAGGTGTTTTAATGTTTGACCTTTTTCCTATTTAATTAAGTTTTTTATATCCGTGCAGAGAATCGACTACATACTGTACGATTATTGAGGCAAAACAAAAATTCAACATAATTTTGTTTTAATGAGAAATTGCAAAACGCTCCAAATTGTAGTTCAAACTATTGTAAAATTTTTTTTTAAAGGTAAAGTAATGGCCGAGTGCACGATGTGCACATTGTAATCCAACCAGTGTTATTCACGGAGCTTTTTCGCCACTAAGCCGCTTTGCGTTTTCCAGTCCATGTTCCAAGTCTTCCCCGCTTTCAAGGTGCGCGTTTTGTGCTAAGGATCGGATCAACAGCTGATAAAGAAGAGGCGGACTTCGGTTTGTCGCATCCATCGTCGAACTGTCGATTTGTCTTTTCTCGTGATGGTCGTTTTTTTTTTGTTTTTCTCCTTCCACTAGAGCGGCTGGGCAAAAACGTGGTTAAAAGGACGATGAACGCGAAAAATGAAAACTGAACTAAGCACACAGACATATATTCACTACGAAGCTTTTGTAACCATTTCGTCGCCGTCCTTCGCATCTGCAAGATGCTGGCAGCTCGATTCATCAGGATGGTTTTTTTTTCTCGTCCGCCTACTCTGCTGTGTAGTGGTGGTGGTAGATGCCTTACGAGACGCGATAAAAATAGTAACATTCAAACCGTTCAACTGTCGCTACTCGGTCGTTTGCTCAAAGAAGAGAAACCCAAACATGGGCCACTTTCAGGAGAGGCGGCGAACGCGAATTACCCTCACCACGCCACGTACACGTTTTTCCAAGGTGTTTTGTTTCTATCGCTTGCTCCATTCGACGCATTCTGTTTCTTTTCCTTTTGCGCTTTTCTTGGCCCGTGACGGGATCCTTGCCGAGCGAGCACGCCATTCACACAAAGGCGCTTCTTCGGCATGGAGCAGCACGGTTGGAAACGGTTATTCCATTAGCGCGGCACTGCTAGTGGGAGTTCAGTTGCCACGAACAGGACCGCCCCAGCGTAGCTGCCACCCGAAAGGATTATTTCTTCTATCAACAGTGCAGCAAAAGCACACTTTAAAAATATTAAATTTCCTTTCCCTGTGCGCTGTGCGAACGAGCGAATGGAATGCCAACCATCACCGCGTCCGACAGCGGCATGCCGAATGCATGATCCTGTGTCGAGTCGGCCGCCTAGGAAACCTCCGGATTTTGCAGTCCTCTAATGAATGACGATGCATTAAGCTGCTTTTTGCTTGATGAAAGGCGGTTGCCTCGTTGTGAAGGTGATGCAGTTCAGTGGCACAACACCATCATGTGAATACACCACCGTATGTGGACACTTGTGTAGGTTTATGTGTGTGGCAAACGTGTACGGTGGAAGCAAATACAGCTGGTCTGCACAATAAATGCTTCAGATTAGTACCATTGAAGCACCGGTGTGTCGTTTTCTGTCTTTCGGACACCGGGTCATGAACGTTCAAACACAAGGATAGGATCACGTCTTCGGTACTGGATCATCCGACTTTCTTCATTAGTGCGGAGGCGTTGGCAAAACCAGCCTGAAGAAAAGTTCCTCGCATGACACTTCCTCGTGTAATGTTGGATGAGTACGTTAAACGATTCACCTACTTTATACCGCACAAGATAAGTTGATGAAAAACGACTCGACTGGGTGAACGTGAGGGTTCGCCGGAAAATAAATTGAAAACAATTTACAATCTTTTCACCGGCGCTTGTTGCCTAGTGGAACGTGACCGGAAGGTTTTCGGTACTCGGACAGCTAACCTGCAACAGGCAGGCAGTATTATGGACTCAACATTCAAATAACGTTTTGTGAAAACTGCGTTCGGGAACTCGAGGCTTTTTAACGCTTACCGTACTGTATTTGTTAGCCACCTGGACTGTTTCTGGTTTATGCAGATTCGCGGGAGCAACCGCTGGAAAGTATTTTATTGTGGGGCAATTAATTTTCCCATTTAGCAAGCGGAACGGAAGCCCTAATGCACTTCGATCGTCAACTTTATTACTTCATTTTATATTTCAATCGTTGTTTTTTTATTTTTTATTGGCTTCTTCCGGGTTTACTTTCGTATGCAATTATGTTTTATAGACTTTACATTTATGTTTATTACATTTTTTTGTTTTTCTTCTTTTCTCTTTCTTTTTATTCCTTCTTGTTTCGTTTCATCATTTGCCTTTGACGCACACAGAAATCAGTCTTCCGGAGCTGGTCACCAGATCCCTGTCAAACATAGAGCTACCGAGCTGTCGTGTACCCTGCCCGAGCATTATACCGCGCCCCGGTCGCACATCACCCACCTCTCCTGCGCGTAAATCGGCTAATAGCTCCAGCTGTTCACTGTCCACGATCGAGACGCAAACGGTAACCGCATCCGCCCAATCCCTACCGATCACTGTCGCCAGTACCGTCTCGTTGACGTACGAAGATGAGCTGTCCCGGAGTCCGGGCCGAAGTAAAGCCAAAAACTCTCCACTCGGTTCCCTGCTGGCAGCGGTCGCATCGCCCGTACTGAGTCGTATCTCGAGCGCCAGTTCACCCAACCTATCCAACTGCACCTCATCCACGTCGTCCGGCACCCGGATGGAATACCTGCTACCCCATCAACAGCATCCGCCCGGGGCGGCGGGAGCTGGTTCCGGCGCACCGTCGCAACAGTCGGTCATATTACCAAAGCATCGGCAGCATTCGCCGAAGATCATCAAAAAGACACGTCATCTATCGACCAGCTCGGTTGAGGAGGCGGCTGACACATGCGAACTGAAGGGCCGTCATACTGGCACCGGAAGTACAGAAGCGGAATGGAACGCACGTAATGCCCAGCATTTGCTGTTGCGCTCCAATCGGCTCACCGTCAGCGATAATCATAACTTAAGCGATACCGGTGCGGGCAGCATTACCACCACTGGCAACGCAACCAACTCCGTCGATGTACTGGCGGTGCACAATGCCAAAAGTGTGTCCCCGTTGCCATCGTACCAGCAGCAACAGCAGCAGACAGCAGTGGGACCACCGCCGTCGTATTGGAAGCAGAAGAAGCTTCCGAACAAGAAGCAACATAAGCAGCTGCAGGCGCAGCTGGACAAGCTGACCCAAATTAACATCCATCTGCATGGTACGGTCCCTCGGTATATGATTAAGCATTAAGCTGGAAGCAAAAGTAGGGGAGTGACAAAATCCTTTGTCCTTAATTTCTAATCCGATGTTGGCTTTGCGTGCCACCGCGTGTTGCATTCGTAATGTACAATTCGTGCACGATGCCTAACGATAGAATCAGCCCTATCGTGTTTGTCTAATGCGAAGGCACTATTGATTGTTTTAATTATCGGGTACTGTGTCACTAACGCGCGAAGGGCTCGTTCTATTTGAAAAGCTAAAGCAGGCGGCACGTAAATATTTACTTAAATAATTTGATGTAGTTACACTGTGGCATGAGTTATTAATTCTTTCTATGGTGGGAACGTTATCCATAGCCTTTTTGATGTCCGCGGCGAGTGCATGTTGCGGTAGTACGAATTTTATCGTCAATATTACATTGGTAAATGTAAACAAATACAATCGCAGCCTGAAAATCAATACCCGAATGTTCGATGGTATCCGTTATCATAAATCATCTAAAATAAGCACTCTGACGACCTGTGCATAGGTGATAAACACGTTAGAACCGTATAAAATTATTAAAACCAAACGATTGCACGCGCAACCGAGTGTATCAATGTGCGTTCGCTTCATCACTTATGTATGCGCAATTATAGCGATTGGCCCTAGGGGTGCCCTGGCACTTGCAATGTCAATCATACTCATCACGGGCGTGGTTAAGCTTGCTGTGGCCTTGCCGTTGCATAAATCATAATCTCTACTGCCTAACGAATGTCGTTCAAATCTTGCGCATCACACCATCCGCAACACCATATGGTTCCAGCGCTGATCCGCCCGGCAAAAAGCGTAAGCGAATAAGACAGCTGTCATTTTGGCTGCACCCCCGGTCGTACGGAGTGGCAGTTTTGATTGGGGGGCAGCGAAAACACAGCGATATAAACATACTTTCCGCAAATAATACAAAAAATAATATAAAAATGGCAAACAGATAGGACGCACACGATTATATGGACGGTGGACATCTTTTGCCACAAATTTTATGCTCTGCGTGGGAGACTCGATAATGGTGCCTTTGCAGTAGCACTTCTGGCACAATCAATTATTCTCATGGTGGTTACGGTAGTCCACTGTTTGTATGTGATTGGGCAGGAGATTATATATAGAGCGGTGCATTAAAGTTTCAGCGGTATCTCGGCCGGAATTTGATGCTGCCTGTGTTGATGCCGAAAATTACATACCCAATTCAATGAATCGCGTAATTTTATTCATTCATTACAATTTTATCATTATGCGAGCGCCGTATTTACGCTGTATGGATCGTCAATTGGAATATTTTGCGTCCCACATAAGACCTTAGGTTGATTTGGTAGCAACCAAATAATATCAAATAACACTTTGATAAAAGATAAAACTATTTACAATGTCTCTATCGAACGATTTTCTCCCTACTTTCTACAGCACTGTTCTCAGCCGTCGAACATGGGCACTTGGAAAAAGCACGCACCATCCTGGAAAGCACAGACGTGGATGTTAACAGCCTCAACAGCGATGGTCTCACGCCGCTAGACGTGGCCGTGCTCAGCAATAATCGCTCGATGACTAAAATGCTGTTGCAGCAAGGTGCCATCGAGAATGCTCATTCCGGTAGGTATTCTAGAAATGCATAATATTGACACTTCGATCGACAGATACAAATTTAAAGTTCCTTTTCAATCACAACTAAAGAAAGAAACTATTATTTCTATTGTAAATCTCTCTTGTATACTATATATGTAGAAATTTCACCGGTTGTGTACGTTCGTTATTCTTTGTGATATATGATGTGTGAAAATCGCGTCTTGTTTGCACGGTGGTGTTTATTCGACTATCCTTGTTTATCCTTACAACTAGAGTTCATTAACTATCTTTCATTTGCATAATTCATCCTATCTTAATTATTGTAGTTCATCTTACCCACTGAAGATTACTTAAACTTGATTTCTCTATGAAAAATTCCAACAATATATGTTTGTCCAACAATATATTATATGTTTATTATAAATCTTTTTATAAACAACAGTTCAGCATAGTTTGCTGAAACCTCATTTTTAAATATTCACTTGAACAAATAGCTTTGGATAGACGTTAGTGACATGGGTCATGCATGCATGGGTAATATTTACAAATGTTATCATATACGTATCAAAAGAAATCCAGTTCTGTCCACTCGTGGTTGCCCGTCATTCATCAACGACGTTTTCTTACAATGTCTTTTCTAATTAGTACATGCGGCCAACAGTAACATGGGTCTCCATCTGAACAATCTCCTTTGCGATGCCGAGGCGACCGTACACGAGCTTGGGAATTTCGACGGTAGCCAAGCGGCCATTACCGGAAATGAACGGACCGGATCCGGTGGGAATGCTGGCAAAAATACTTTTTCAAACATTATCGGTAAGTACGGCGACGAGAGACGTTATTATGGCAAGAGGTAAAAAAAACGAGAAAAAATATATTTTGCTACTCTATGCCAGCTGCATTCAAGTGTGCCGTTTGATGTTCATCATCTTACCCGCTCACGTTTGATGCGATTACGAACTCAGATACCCTTTTAAGTTGTTAGGATTACCTGGTAGTCAAATACAACGTCACTACAGTTATAGCTGCTCGTGTAATCGGATAAGAATCACGTCGCTTGACATGCCTGAAGTGGCGAAGGTGGTATCATCAGGATCCTATTTCGTTTGTGTCAAAGTTTAAGATTTTTGCGGGAGGGTTAACAACTTCGCATAAGAAGACGATGAGATCTAAAGAGTATTTGGAAGTAATTTAACAGTGGGGGTTTTCAGAATCTACAGTGAAATGGGGTTGAGGAATATTTAACCCCTTTGTCGTTAGGTATTGACAGCAATTAAAATTTATATCTATTAAAATTATATAATGCATAATTTCGATACGAGAGGTATGTTTCACAGTATTAGACATCAAAACTGTAAGCTTTTTTTATACTTAATTTATTTATTAATAATGAAATGCATTCCAAACTTAGGAACTACATTTCTGTCATTTTGCTGTGGTGCATAGCTAAGCAATACATTTTCACAATATTTTGTATCAATTCTTTCTGTTCTATATTTCTACAATATTTACTTGTCCGATCCCGAATCATCGTCGCTCTGTTCGTCAAGACAATTTTTCAGACGATCCACCTCCATTCGTAAACTTTCTTCGTTTGGATCGAGACGACTCGCGGCCACCATTTCTTCGTAACCTTGCTGTAGGAATCCTAGCTTTACAAGGGCGGCAGCTCGACGTGCCAGGCATGCTACGCGTGGCTTTCGATTCGCTTCGACTGGTGGTTGCAGGAGCTCCAGCGCCGTCGAACAATCTTCAGCCTACGATAAAAAAAAACCAAACCATGAGACAAACAAAAAAAACGTTAGCGAACACTTTAATCCATCTTTTTGAAAGTTAGTATCGGGACAGGCGGATAGAAAGAAGGCCTCACGGACACGTACACAGCGTTGGTAATTTTCGAGCGCTAAGTGTGCTGCAGACCGGTTCAGGAACAGCGCGTAGTAATCCTTTGTAAGCCGTATGCCGGCACTGTACGCCGAGATGGCGGCAAGAAAGTTTTTTTGCTGGAAGAAGGTATCACCGCGTTGCTTTAGCCACTCGGGATTTCGCTCGTCCGGCCGTAAGTCATCGTCGGCAAAGCCTATCGCACGAAGTGCAGCGGCCTGCTTGCGCGTCCACTCCTGTTCGTCCTGTTCCATCGATTCACGCTTGGGAGTAACGAAAGTTCGCTTGCTGAAGGTTACCTCGAGCGTGCCGGAACGGCGAACTGCCGGCGGTGGTTGTGGAGGATCGGGTGCACTTGGATCTGGATTGGAGTACTTGACGTTGGAACTTTTTCGACCACTCGATGCGTGCTTCGTCTGGTCTGGACGATAATCCTTCACCATCGCGAACTCCATACGCTTCAGCTCGCGTTGTTTCGATTCCTCTAGCAGTGTGTCGATGGCGGAGCGGTCATTGCGTTCTCGTTCGATCTGTCGGTGAATTTCATCCTTTTTCTTGCGGTCCCTTTCGATTGCCCGTTGTTTCGACCGTTCCTCCAACCGTTTCCGGTGCTGCTCGAGGTAACGTTCCTTGAGCGCTACTCGTTCCGCGCGCGGTACATCCTGCTCTATCGTGTCCCAGGACAGTGTCCGGTCCTGTTTGACCAGCTCAAACACTACCTCACTCTCCAAGATACTGCAATGGCTTGCTTCCGCGTCGATTGGATGGCGAAGAAACAATTCCCAGTAGTGTGGCGCACGTGAAATTTTCAGAAATTGCTCCATTGTGAAGATATCGTCCGGTTGAAAATGGTTGCCTGCAAATGGAACACGTAGAATAATGTCTGATGAAATGATAGCACCGTCATCACCACTGGCGATTCTCTGCTGCCACGTGTAGTTTTTCGGTATTAGCGGCATGATGAACAAATTTACTACTGACGAACGAAACCGATCCCTTTGCTAAATGCTACAATGGTGATGGCGACGTCAACAAACAGTGCACCGTTGCTAAGGGTGACGAAAATCAAGGTGTTATATACTTTTTACCATGTTGCTAGGAGTCGAATTACGTTCGCAGGTTCCAATATTTAGGCGCAGACAAAAGCGACATCTCGAGTAAAGTAGGATAAAACAACGAAAACAAGTCTAATGGATTGATAAAGATAGAATACTTACTAGCAAGACACATTTATGAGCGTTAATAACATGTAGAGTGAATCTGTAAATTTTCATCAGCTGGAAGTAAAATAAATATAAATCACGCGTCAGACATGGGTATGTTGTTGAGACCAAACTAAAATCAAACTATATCCGTTGTGTTGTTTTGTTCGATCGAATCAACTAAAGTAAATAGCATTCAAAATGATGAGGGAACTAACAGCATGTACCACAACAAATTAACACTGCTCTCTAACGCCTCGGGACCGAGTTACCTGGTTGGTTGTTCGTTTTGGGTCAATCAACCCTACCCGCAAGATCTAACTTTTCCAGTACTGAACAACATGGTAAAGTTTGTTTTTATGTTACACCCGCTCTTTGCCTATGTGGACTTTGCAACTATTATCTTTCTGTCCGCAAAAAAAATCGTGTACCAGAGTCAAATGTAATGAACTAAATAAGTTGTGTCCCGCCCAAAAGGGGTTTAGAGCTACGGCGCTCAGCGCTCTGGAACGAACAGTAGTAGAAGAGGTAGTTTCTGAGCAAACTTTGTGATTGCAATTCAACAGAGAGGAGGTTTCTATTCAAAGTTTAAAAGGACCATCTTTTGCGGGAAGTTTGGTCGGAAAGTGTAACCAACAAAATAACCGTTTGGGCTAAAAACCTGACCTACTGGAGTGCCGTTTTAATTTGAAATGTTATAATCCGACCTTCAGCTGTAGTGTTTGTAATTGAGTTGAAAGTTTCTTAAATTGTACCCAACACTTTCCGCTCATTACAGTGCCAGGTGTTATGGCACTGTTCACCTCTAGTAAGTTGTTCCTGGTTGATAAATGTATGCGAATTGTGATGCTTCTCTTGTTCCATGCGGCACTCGATAAAACATTGTTATGTTCACGTTTATAGTGATGTTACCACAATGATATCACGCAGGGAAACATTCATTCGAAATTGGTAATGTTCGTTAGATCTTGATACCTAATAGAATATCAACCGCATCACAGTTTAGTAATGTAAGATGGCACGTGAAGATGATTGTCATATAATAAAACTGCTCCTTGACCTTTCCGTTTCGTTCAATCAACTTGCGCTGGTAATCGAAACTCACGTATGTCAGGCTTATTGATTAAATTTTCTTATTTTCCTTGGTTCATAACGTGAATACACCGAAGATAAACCAGTAATAAATATACGAATATTTTTACCAGAAGTACATAAGTAAAAGCACGTTCTCGGAAGGCGTACGTCTAAAATAACTATTATTTGCATTGTTGACCGAGTAAATGTACTTGAAACCCTAACAAGTCTCAACAAAACCTACAAAGAAGTTCAAATATATCCAATTTCTTATACGTCGACTAGACCGAATAACCAACTTCCAAGGCAAAACCATTGTAATAGCATACTTTTTGCAATCGTTCGCTCACTTTGATTTCCCTATCCCCTTCGATCAACTGCTCAGTTGTTACGGAAGCTACTCTCCACGCAAGGGATTTTATTGCATAAAATATGCATCAAGAATATCATTTCCAAGATGTTCGATTGCCCATCCGGCACAAATGTCACTCTTCCAAGTGAGAAAACCATTTCCGTCGAGCGCCAATATTGTGCCGAGGGTATTTTTTTCCTTTCAAGACTTCAGGAATAATCACATTACAGTGGTGAGCCAACACAATAAAAAAAAACTATCTCTCGTACCCTCGTTTTCCAATTTTATGTTTCCACATCTTGGTGTACTCCCACTTAGCTCTATCACTAAACGGTAATTTAATGCTCTCGATGCATTGCTGGAACGGAGCGAAATCGGAGCGGGTGCAAGATCTGTGATTAAAAAATGCACATCTATGCGCCGCTGCATACCGTTGGGCGATAGATTGTGGAAACGCAATGCCGCATCAATGGAAATTGAATTCCAATGGAACTCGCCTGTATGGGTCTCTTCAGTACGGATAGTTTTTCCTATAATAAGGTTATCGTCGTAAGAAACCCCATGCATTTGAAACGCGCTTGAAAGTCGATTCTTTCAAACCTGCGAAAACAATTCTCAAGGTCAGCAGATTTTCCGTTTTCGAATGTTTTCTCGTTTGAATATGTTTTTAATGGGTTGATATTCAATTTATACGGTCACAATTGGTCGGTCGGTCGGTAAAATGGTTATTCGAAGTCTGGTTAAAAATTGTAAAAAAGTATAATTTTCAAACAATAGTTAGAGGCGTAACCTCTACTATATCATTAAATATTCACAAGAACCAATTCACTTACACACCCATTTATCCTCTGTTATAAAATTGCAGGCAGTAGCGGTCCATCGGTGACGAGTTGTACGGGGAGCGAAATCGACAAGCAGGTGGGTTTATGGGAGCGACGCGTGAAAGGACTCCGACGGATGATACTCGGTTGGGAGCAGACGAAACCGCCCGATGTACCCAACCGTATCGACATCGACGTGACTGGTTGCAGTGCGGTCAGTTTGCGGTTGTACGAACCGCTGGAAGGTGCCATAACTACCAAATTCAAAGGTGTGTTCCATGGGGGGGCAATATTGCAAACTTCTCACCAACCGTTCACCCTGCACGGGGACTGCATACTAATGCTAATAATCACGGCATAAAACACATTTTATATATCTACCTGTTATTGCTCCCCGCAGTGCAATGGTCATCCCGGTCGGATTTTAGCAACGTGGTTGGTGAACGGGAAATCAGCGAATGGTGCAGCTTCCACGGGTGTATGGGCGCGGTCTGCAATCTGAACGAGCTGATCCAGGGACGACGATACTTCTTCCGTGCGTGTGCTGGCAACGTGAAGGGCTGGGGGCCGTACAAACTATCCGTCCCGAACTGCGTCGTACCGTCGAGTAAGTGTAGATAAGAAGTTAAAACGGTTTTACTGTGTTTGTACGATCCAAAAGTGTTTTCGGGCGTATTATGGGGAGCTTTAGTTTTCATAAATGCAACGCTGCAATATACACCTCGTTAAGCAGTAAGATAGAAGAGTTTATGGAGCACAACAAGTGTTTAAGCATAAATTTCAATTTAAAACTACAATTCTTATACATTATCGCACGTCCACTTAATGGACATAGATCTCTTGCTTCCGGTCAGCTGTTGTTCGCTCATTCTTCCGTCTTTCAAATGAAGCTCCCAAGTTATTTGCGGCACCGGAACGCAATATGGCTCGCATCTTTTTGCATTAGCTTACACACATCGTTCCTGTGGGTGCACTACCCTACATATCATGGTTACCGGTGGTCATTTCCCGTGAGGCAAATGAAAGCCACTTTTGTCTATCTGGCCGTGTCCGCATTGTGCTCTGTACACCTTTTTTTTGTATATTTTTATGCATACCTTCCGTATGGCAGAAGAGCACTGAACATCAGATAAACATCCCGCGCTGGGGTCATTATCGAACGTACAAAAGTACAAAAATGGTATCACCTTCAGATAGCTCGGAAGCGGACAACGTTTGACCATATAGGGAATTCACGGGGGAACGAGCGAATTACGACGTACGGTACTGGTTGGAAAAGCAAACGAATGAGACTGTACGTGTGTGTTTTCTCGGGACAAAAGTGTTACACTGTGAATTGTCTGCAGCACGGCCCTCTGGTGACCATTACTCTTACACATTCCCTTCCTGTCTTACCCATAACTCTGCAAGGTTGGCGTGACGTCGAAAGCCGAGACAATCGATTTGCCGGCAAGCAACGCAATCTGGACGAGCTGTTCAACGCAGTCCGGTTGGCGCGACCAGAGGATGCGTCTGAGATTGCGCTGGACGGCGGACAGCAGCAGAAGCGAGCGACTAAGAAGAAAACCACCATCAAACAGCTGTTTTCGGCGGCATCAAAATTCCAAAAGAATCTGAAACGGTAAGCCCTACTGGTGTTTGGGAAACGAACTGTTCTCACAAAAACACTTTGCACTTGTTTCCCATTCTTCCAGTGGCATCTACTTAGCCTGCGTCCTGTACCACGAGGATAAGCTACTGCTAACCAATGAAGACTTCGTCCCCGTAATTGAGATTGATGAAACCTTCACCAGCAATCTGCACACGGACTTCTACTGGCTGATGAAGGTGAGTTACGCCAGCCGGTGACGAACTACTACGATGTGCTAAATCAGAAAAAATTGCCTGATCCAAACGACGACAAGGGGTGCACTTTGGTTCGCCGATGCCCAGAGAGCGCTCGGCATTTCCCGTGAAGTGGGATGCTTAGTGCGATTTTATTTATTCATTCAATGTCGAATTTATGCCACTACAGCGTATATAGCGCTACAGAGATATTTATGTTTATTTCCTCACAAGATTTCATTTCCTCTCCGTCGGGCGTTCGGTATATATTATGTAAAACATTTGGTCAAATTGTTTTCCTATAGGCAATCTTCTCCCAGTTGTGTTCTTTATACTTTCAAGCCAAACCCAAATATGTGTGAAATGTATATTGACCTAAACACCTAAAGCATAGGCGTGGGTCGCAATTGAAAATAATATAAAAAACACTCAATTGGAAAGAAATATATAAACAAGTGTGCCAGAAAAGCGCTTCCACGCTCCAATTGTTTGTTTTGTCACCATTGTATGTTATACTCGTGTAATGAAGGAAATTTGTACTTTCAGCCAACTGCAGTCCTAGTTGAACTGGTGTTGAAAGCAAGCCAGTGATAGTATTCTAAATATTTCGATAAAAATCGTTGAATGAAAACCCTTCGCCCTTTGTAGGTCGCTTGCACATGGGACGATGTGAAGCTGTTGCGTATGGACATGGAGCGAAATGCGTCATCGGCGATACACTTTCGCACGAAGCTTCTGTCCGCTGCGTGCCAGATGCAATCGGCCCTCTCGATTACCGATCTGGGACAATTGTTCTACCGGCCGTTGCGAGACGTCCATGGCACGGTTGTGCTATCCTGCGTAAACTGCATTAAGGTAAGTGTTTCACGTGGAGGGGGGTTTCGTTGAGTACTAGATCAAATCTATTCATTTTATACTTTTATTCAACTGCTCTCATCATACAGAGTCCTAAAGCGGTATCGGTGCTCAACTCCCGGTGGATACCGTTGAATAAGATCCACAAAAAACTTGCCCTTTCGACTGAAGACAGTAGCATCAACGAAATTCTGATGAACTCCATCCAGGAGCAAATTAACTACCATCAGGTCTCCAACATAAGGCTGTCGCGCGGTCTCTACGTTGGCTATCTGAAGATGCAAAGCTCGGTGGACGTGATCCAGGTGGTGGTACCGGTGAAAGCACCGAATGTTCTCCCTCACTGCAAAATTCGTGACAATCCGCATGTATCGGCGTAAGTAGCTAGAGATATTAGCGCCATACACCTATACGCCATGCTCACCTTTCGAATGTTTGTTTTTTATGTAATTCACAGTGAGGAATGGGAGTTAATCAAACAACACAAACCCTCTAGCATACTGGAGTTTCGGCCCAAGCATCAGGGTCCAACCGAGGTGCAGCTACACTTTCTCGAAATGCTCACGAAAGCCGTCCACAATCTGTTCCAGTACATGGACATCCCGGTGGAGGTAGCGGTTGCCCACCGTTTATACGACGTCGAAGTGATCGAATTGAACGCGGACGTAAGCTTCCTGATCATTTGTCCACCCGCTGAAAGTAGTTGTGCCGTACCGGGCCAAAAGGAGAGCCTGCTGCAGCGTGGCGATCTGTTCTCCATGCCCATCCAGGCGTTCGAGATGATCCACCTGAAGACGTATCAAAGTAACATCATACAGAAGTACTCTCGACTTTCCTGCATACTCGAGCTTGACACGATGCTGGCGAATCATCTTCACCGGGAGGCATTCAGCACGTCCGAGCTGCAGAAAGCGAAAGACCGGTTAGCGAAACTTCAGGAGCTATCTGGAGGCTTGAACACCATCTGGAAGGGCGTCCGGTGGCTGATGGATGTGATTGGGTATACGCGTGACCGTGCCAACATGCCAGAACTAAACATGAAACAGATACTGGACTACAAGAGCACCTACTTTGGCAAACTTCCAAAGGGTGGCGACAAGAAGAAGGGGGGAAGTGAATCGCAGCTGCTGCATCCGCCTGGTGCGCCGGGTACGAATAGCTTCCACAAAAGTAGTCCGGGTCGGGGATCGTGGCCGGGACCGGCTGTCGAGAACACGCTCGGTCACAACGGGCTGCTGGACGCGGAACACTCCAAGTCGGAGCAGCTGCTCAAGTACAACAGTGCACGATTTCTGAACGTAAGCCAGGCGGGATCGCGCAAAAACAGTGCCGATTCGAACTCGGGTGGCACTCACAGCAGCTACTACTCTGTAACCGGTGTCGAACCGGAGAAAGAATTCGCCGTTATTCCGCGATTGCCTCCATCACGATCAGAAGATACGCTCAACAGTTCACACCATCATCACCACCATCACGGCAGTAGTGAAGGAAAGATGGATGGTGCGGGCAGTGTATCAGGCTCGGGTGCCGGTGGTAAGAAACGCCCGCCCACTATCTACTCTAGTTACTCAGCCACATCCAGTCCATTGCTGAACGTTCGTTCGCCGTTCTTAGTACCGATGGTACCGGTCACAGCGCAGCTTCCCGCGGAGGACGTTGAAAACTCCACCAAGCAACAATCGAGTAACGTTTCGTCCGCTGGCCAGCCAATACTAACCACACCTACCGGCACGGTACCGTTTAAACTGTTGGTAAAGAAATCGCGCGATCAAGCACTGAAAGCGATAAACTTTATTGAACGTGAGCAACAGCAGGAAATGGAGATTTTCGAGGAAACGAAACCAATCCTCACGACGACGTACCTTAAGCCGACGCTAACCGCCCTTCAGAACGAGACAAAAACACCCTACCAAACGGAGCCAGATTCGATTCCCGCATCGACGAAGTCGGCCTCCACTCAGGAGTCGCTCGTACCTAGTGGCGCTAGCAGCTCCGCTGCAATCACCGTTGAACAATCGGTATCATTAACCGCCTCTACCACCACAACCACCATAGAGCAACCGGAACCAGCGGCCGGTGCAGAATCATCACAAGACGGTAGTGCAACCGCCACCAGCATCCTACAGGTATACGCCGCCTACGAAACGGGCCTACCGAGTGGAACGTCGCTGAAACTTCGAGTCACGCCACGCACGAGTGCGCGTGAGGTGATCGATCTCGTCGTGAAGCAGCTCAATATGGCGGTCGTTCTGAAGGGCCGCGAAGGGCCGATCTACACCCAGGAGCGGTTGGACAACTTCTGCCTCGTTGCGGTCATAGGCGCCCGGGAACGGTGCTTGCGGGATGACTTTCGGCCACTGCAACTACAAAACCCTTGGCGCAAAGGCCGGCTGTATGTGCGCCAGAAGCACGATCTGCTGGCCGCGATAGAACATTCCAATCGGGATACGGCAGACATATAGCTGTGAATTCGTGAGTGTAAATTCTGAAGATAACGATGATGTGATAGTTCGTTCATGCACCACCACCAAGCAGGTTTGCTTAAGTATGGTTCGAATTTGTTCAAATTCGTAGTTGTTGTTTCAAATTTTGTTATGCTGCCCTGTGGAGAAGGGAGGTAGTTTTGTCACCACAACACTACACCTGCTAGCCACCACGACGGTGCGTGTGTTGGTAGACTTATTTGTACATTAATTGCACATTTCTGTACATTTTGTAAAACTTACGTATAATGTGGTATTGTAGACCGAGGATCGATCGTATTTTGGTAATTTTATAGCGGTAACCAACAGCTATAATAGCAATTAAACGCATTAGTACCGTCAAATTGTAGAAAATCTTTAAGAAATTACGAAGAAAGATAGGAAACATGTCAAAGTACAGTTGTTTTTTTTATAAAGAGCGTACTTTTATGTGAACCCAATTGAAACATTTCATAGCAACAATACCAAAACCATAAAAAACCTGTTCATGATGCAGCTGTGAAGAAATTTTCATGAAGAAAATTTGTTTCGAAGATTGCGTACTTTCTGCAGTAATTTGCGAAATTGGTCAAAACGTATGCAATACTTCAAGTGAAGCTAGTTGATTCGTTTCGTTTACAGCTGATTGACCTCTCCAAGTTATCCAGTCAACGAAGTGTGCTCGTAGCATATGAATTATTTGCCTTGTGTGCAACATAGTAGAGAAGGGTTATGAAACACGAACAAATCAATTACACTCAATGGAAGATGATAGATGTTTTTATTTTCAACCCTTTTTATAGTAGTCGGTCGATACTGTCTCTCCCTTTTTCTCTTTCTCTCTCCCTCTCTCTCTCTACTTGTCAATGTTTATCTAACTACCCTGATTTGTTCCAATAGTGATCACCCATAAGGGGTCGTATGCAATTAGCATTATAATAGTAGGAACCAAGAAAAGAATTTAGCAAAGTCAAGAGTATACATTACGCGTAAAACAATGCCAGTGAATTGTGGACGTAATTATTGAAAAAGATATCCTATTTTCTTTCGCCCATGTTGAAAAGTACATTCTACTGTCGACAGAGAAAGAGAGCCTTGTTTTTAGATACAAATGTACCGATCTCACTTTCTAAAGCAACGTTTCAAATAAACCATTTGATACGACGAAGGGAAGAATAAACCATCACAGAGAGTCCAATTTACGACCCCAATACCAATAGTATCGAGCTTAGAACACTGAAAACCACCTCCAGTTACAACACGAAGAAAGGCAGCCTCATGAAGCCCGTGAGCCCCAGGAAATCATAGGTACCGAAAGAAACTTTATTTTCGTGATCTTATATTGTTCCGAACGCACCGTACACATATTTTAGATCCTATTACACTAGATAGACCAATTGATACAACGATCGATAGGAACAGTCTGCAATGATCTTCGATAGCAACAAGAAGGACAATGAAGCAGGAAAGTTGCTTTTGCTTTCAGGATAACACCACGTACCTACAGTACCACTCTCATGCCGGTTCTACCATCGTTTCTAGCAACAATAGAATTGATCTTTTTAGTAATATTTATAGGGCATACCTTTTAACTTAAAGTGCATAGATGGAACAAACGAAATCAAGAGACAAAAGAAAGGCCAGTCCGTTAAAAGAATCCTTTACAATACACCAATAGACAGTGCGAAGGGCACCGTAGCATAGGACAGTACCATATACATAAATACGAAAATTTGATATTAATGTTGGTTGTTGAATTTCGGCACAATTTTTCTTCCAAGAAGATCAACAGAAAAAAAAACAAAAATGTGAGCTAATATCGAAAAACCCTCGACATGCTGCAATTGAAAACGATTAGAACTAAATACAATCGAATACTAATCAGCGTGTGCTGGTGGGGCAGTTACACTACTAACCGAGTGCAGGAATTTTAGTGAGCATCAGAGTTGTACCTAACGAATACGCTCGATAGGTTCCGTCGATTCCGGCGATAGGAGGGTGGATCCGTGGTGCTGATGTGTGGATAAAGAAGCGTGTAGCAGAAGTAGAGGCAAACCTTTAACTAATCATATGTGGTGTTATTTAGTGTGAGCGATCCAAAACCAGACATCAAAGGGTATTCTTGATAAATAGAGAAAAGGTGTGTTAACCGAGAGGAAAACCATTGGAAAGGGGTAGTGCGAATCGAATTGAGAAAACAAAATTTGTAAACATAACCCCTTCCCCTCCCGTACACGTATCAAGTAGCTTTAAAGCTTCGTTCATATGGGCGTAAAGATGGAAGGTATGAACTACTGGAATGGCGTATGTGTATGTGCAAAACGAAAATCCTGTGAAAGTAAAAGAAATGCACCAGATGACTCTATTCATGTTGATCATAGTGAGCATTGTTGGAATGTTGTCTTTTTTATTTGTTGTAAATGATGACAAATGTTCTGATTTATACGCTGTTATACTTATCTGGTTAGTAACTATTCGCTAGAAGGAGACGGTCCAGCTGGTCCCCGTGGTCCTGTCCCGTGGAAAAACTGACGCAGCTAACAGAACAATTCCCGGCCTCCCCGTCAAATGAATTATCCTAGTCACATTAACATTATTCGGAGCTATTGAAATTTTAAAAAGTGTATCTTTTTTTACAATGCAATTCATGTAATTTTCTTTGGCTGTATAATTTAAACAGGTTCGCTTGTAATGTTTATTCATTTAAGGTTAGTTCACAAGGCGATTTTGAAAATAATCCAAGAAACTTTATTTTGCTTTTATCGTATCGACTGAAGTCATATGCATGCATTTTATTGGCTTTGCTTACTAGACTGATTTTAGCAGTATAACTGGTTAGTCGGTCCGACGGTCCGAACGGAATGTTGGTACCGGTCCTGTCGTGTTCGCCCCTAAATAATTTCCACCAAACAAGTAGCCAGCAACATTGTCATCAACTTCTATGTAAACAAAAGCCATCAAACATTTTGGACATGATACACACAAATTTACGCTAGCTTTTTATTACTTCTAATGCAACACCGGACTGATTGTTGAGAAAGGTCAGAAACGATGGTGTAGCACTTACAAAAACTGTTGCCCCAACGGGGAAGCAGCAGCATGATTGATCTGCATTAAGCTCACTTGCTTCGGATGTATCACACGCATATGCAGTTGATAATCCTGTCGCTGTGAAAACAGTTTCGAGCAGAGGTTACACTGAATGCCAAAGTTTTCATTCCTGATGCCGTGCACTTCGTACTCGTGCTTCTGATACAGAAGCCTCGAACGATAGGTCATGCTGCACAGCTTGCATTGAATCTTTTGCGTTTCGCACGAATTTGCGACAGGCTCTCGGGACTGTGTCTTGCATGTGTGGCTGTAATAGTTGGAGACCTCTACGAACAGGCTCGAGCACTGATTGCAGCGGTACAGCTGTTGTCGGCCGCCTGAGCTACTTTGTTGGCGTGGCCCAACAACCTGTGGCTGTCTTTTTGGAGCCGGTTTCATGTTCAATGTTCTTGGTGAAGGGCTAACAGTGAGTGTGGTGGTTTTTGGCGGTAACTTCCTCGGTATATTGGGTGGGTTGGGGGGCGCTGCCGCTGAAATAGTTCGTTTTCTAGTTGCGGCCTGTGCGACAACTTTCGAATAAGAAGTGTTGCCCAGATTTCTCTTCGGCTGTTTTCCGGCTGTGTCTTCCGTGTGCACCTCGATGCATGTACCTCCATCCATAATAATGTGCTGAAGCTGGCCATCCACATGGTATACGTCTATTTGCGCTTCCCGTTGGTTTGGCGAGCCGAGTGGCACTTCCTCCAGAACAATTTGATCCGCTTCCAAGATGGATTCATTTTCTCCGTTGGGCTCATATATTTCAACCTCTATCTTGTTCACAGGGAGCACCGATTCTACGTCTTCGGCTATATTTTCACCCAACAGCGCCCTCACCGCGTAGCTGTAGTCCTGTGCATTCTGGAAGAGTGTATCGAACTCGCGCAGCAGGGCAATGCATACTCCACAGACAGCGCTCGGGAAATCCTTCTTCCCTTCAAGATCTAGTTTTAGGTGGGTTTTTATCAGGTTTAGTATATCTAGGTACGGTTGCTGCTCCGCCGCGCTTGGTCCGATCACGGTAAGTAGGTTAATTTGCGAGAAGCACAGACGACAAAATCTCTTCGCGTCAGAGCAGGGCCTGAAATTGTTCAATCCAATGAACTTGAGCTCGTCTCGAGTTACTGCAGCCAATACTTACAGGGTTATAGTATTCATTTTTCATTCGGAATTTTTTATCAAAAACTTGCTTTCGTGTCGACGCTGTTGATTGTAGATTACTTACTAACAACAATGTTATTGTTTATGTTTTATTTTTTGACAGCAAACAAGTAAGCGCCTTGGGTGTTTGGTTTGTCAACTTGCGGTTTTCATTTTCAAGCAAATTTTCTTCCTGCTGTCAAAATCGAAATTCATGTTTGTTTACTTTGTTTTTTTTTTTATAAAACCATAATACTCTCCACTACACTTTCAACTGGATGGGATTTTAATATTTGCGTGTAACAAACGTACGAAAACGTGTCACATTCATTTCAGATCAATACTCATCGTCATGTAAGTGCATAGATTGAAATTCATGCTCATTCAATTATCAACAATCGTTTGTCTGACCACACCTTTCCTTTGTCTTTGGTAGAAATAATTTAAATATTCCACTCACTCGCGCGACGTTGCTGTATGAAAAAGGAGGAAAAGTTCTTCGTTGATTCAGCGCTTTTCTATGCTGTGGGCTACACATTAATCGTTTCATTATCATCGTCCATGCAACTCTCTTATCAGTAGCGCACGTTATCGGAGATTGCACTGCCGGCCTCCTGAGACGTGTCGAAGAAAAAGATTCGGTAATCTAGCCAGTCATCACACACTCGCTGCAAAGATATGGAACCTCATCTACGTTTTGTAACCGGAACGATTGATCGTGCCTTCACCGGTCGACAGCCGTGGCAGATCGTGGCCATCACGACGACGACCGTGTTCGGTACCATCTGGCTCTGCCAGGTACTCTTTCAGGAAGAAAGTCTCTATGGACGCGCGAAGAAAAAAGTTTTCAAACTAGCCCGCCTCATACCGGCCGTCCGGAGGAGAATCGAAGCGGAGATTGATAAAATCAACGATGGTTTTGTCAAGGATATTACGCAAGCGGGTAACTACTACACCGAACTGCCCAACGATGGGATGGATCAGGCTGAAATAATAAAAAAAGTGGACGAATACCTCGAGCTGGGCCATTACCGCTGGAAGGAAGGTTATATATCCGGAGCCGTGTACTACTACAATCCAGAGTTGATAAAACTAATCACGGAGGTGTACGGCAAGGCGTCCTATACGAACCCACTGCACCCAGATGTGTTCCCCGGTGTTTGCAAAATGGAAGCGGAAGTGGTGCGCATGACGGCCACACTATTTAACGGCGGTCCGCGGGCGTGTGGTACGATGACGACGGGTGGCACCGAATCCATCATGATGGCCTGCAAAGCGTACCGTGATTACGCGCGCGAACACCGTGGCATCACGAAACCGAACATGGTCCTGTCCGTAACCGCTCACACCGGGTTCGATAAGGCGGCCAAATATTTGGGCATCTTCACGAAAGTTGTTGCGATGAACAAGGATACGACCGAAGTAGACATTACCGCGATGGAACGTGCCATCAATCGTAATACGGTAATGCTGGTCGGGTCGGCACCTAACTTCCCGTACGGTACTATGGACGATATCGAGGCAATTGCTGCCCTTGGTCGCAAGTACAACATTCCGGTGCATGTTGACGCATGTTTGGGTGGATTTTTAATCGTGTTCATGAAGCGCGCAGGGTATCCGGTGAGATCGTTCGACTTCAGCATTCCCGGCGTGACGAGCATTTCGGCCGATACGCACAAGTACGGCTTCACGCCCAAGGGTTCGTCGGTGGTGCTATACTCGGAGAAGGTTTACCGGCACTATCAGTACACGGTCACAACCGAGTGGCCCGGTGGTGTTTACGGATCGCCGACGGTGAATGGTTCGCGGGCGGGAGGAATTATTGCCGCCACCTGGGCGACGATGATGAACTTTGGTCTGGACGGTTACGTGGAGGCGACGAAGCGTATCATCGACACCACGCGCTACATCGAGAAAGAGTAAGTGCGAGTTGAAGTGCTCACCGTAGGGCAATGGACCGTGCGAATTGGTTTGAATTGTTGGCACCTTTCTTTTCCCATTTTGCAGACTTCGTACCATGAAAAACATTTTCATTTTCGGCACACCGGCCACAAGCGTAATCGGCATTGGATCACATGATTTCGATATCTACCTGCTCGGTGGTGAATTGAGCAGTTTAGGCTGGAACTTGAATTCGCTTCAGTTTCCCTCCGGGTATGTTCACACCGTAATCGTCTGCAATCGTCATTTCGAGTGAGGATGTTCGGTTTACAAAATCGTTTTTTTTATTATTGTAGCATTCACATCTGCGTGACATACATGCATACAGAGCACGGGGTGGCGGACAAATTCATCCAGGACGTGCGCTCAAAGGTTGCCCTGATCATGAAAAACCCCACCAAGCCCGTCGAGGGCAAGATGGCGATCTACGGTGTCGCGCAGTCTGTGCCGGACCGTGAACTGATTGGAGATTTCACCAAGTGCTTCATCGATTCGTTGTTCTACACGCCGGTCGATAGGTTGGGTGGCAAATGAAAGCAAAAACATAGACCCTGACGTAGGGGAATGGGCGTTAAGCTTTAAAGTATCACCGAGAGATTTTATGTTGACTCAAAGTTATTTGGTGATGAAAAATATAAAGCATGTTGTAATATGTGAAAGCTCGTCCGTTTCACCAAACCGTTAATAAAAGGCATTTTGAAAAAAATAATATATTTTACGTTTCGCTCCCTTCGTATTTAAAATTTAAAATTGAATGAATAACTATAAATCGTTGCTAATTCGTACTATCCTACAATGCCAGCTATAATTTTATTCTTACTATCTTTGTCGCTCGCTACAATATTTCTGTCGCTATAATCATATTTCAAACGGTGTATTTGCATAAGTTTGCTGTAGATTGTACCAAATCGCCAATCGGGTAGGATTTGGTGACTGTTGTTGCATTGCAATCAAATCGTGCCCAATCGACAAGTACCCCGTGCCTGTAGCTCCTACCAACGGCCATTGAATATTCTGCAGCAGCGCATCCTGCGATGGTGTTGGATTGCTGAGAAGTAATGAAAATTAAGCATTATTTACCTTCGGTAAAACATAAGCTTTTCATGTCCTACCCCGTTCTAGCAAAGTTAGTCCACAAGCGCACCACTCGGCTGCTGACGGTATTCGCGTGGCTCCCGGCTGGAATCGGTTCTTGCAGTGCCGATGCAATGTGAAATAAGTACGGTAGATCGTCCGTGTGTATCGCACCCGGATACTGCACACCTATGATCTTCTTGTATAAATTCAAGTCACCGTCGTAGGAGAACTTGTAGTAGTAAAGCGGCGCGGCGACGGCAGCCTCGGCGTGCAACCGTACTGTCTGGTCGATCGCAAACAGGAACAAATGATCGCTCATATAAACCGTCCACTCATAGTCCAAACTAGCGTCCAATGGTTGGCTTTGCCAGTAGTGCTGACGAAATTGGGTGCTAATCTGATTCGAAGCTACGCTTCCTTCAGCCACGTTCCAAAAGAAAGGCACCAGCAGATGAGGATTGGCATTGAATTGTTCTTTCACTGTTGGGTCGAAGGCGTTTTCGATTGCGGTAAAAAATGCTCCTTCTAGATCGTTAAATCCAACAATCAAAGGCACCCTGCGGGAACCGCTACGGATGAGGTCGACCGGACGCTGGAGTATCATAGTCTCCTCCGGTGCATCTGCCGGTTCAACAACCGGTCCAAAGTCCTGTGGGCGCAGATATCGCGGCACCGGCATGGTAAACACTGTCTCCTGGAAGGGAATGAGCTGTTCCGCGGGTATCGAGCGCAGGCGATCCACGTAAGTGCTGCTATCACTGCCGAACCCAAGTGCGACTGCGATGCGATCGGCGTAGAAACGAGGTCTTGGCTGGAAGGCAAACGGAGCCAACGCGGTACCGCTCTGCGCGATAGCCCGATGGAACAACTCCTGACCGGATGCGGTAATGGCAAGTAAATGTACCAACGAGCCACCGGCAGAGTTTCCGAAGATTGTCACACTGTTCGGGTCTCCACCGTAGGCGCCGATATTGTCCCGAACCCATCGCAGCGCCAGCAAACAATCCTTCAGCCCCCAATTACCCGCGGCGTACCGATCGCCAGTGCTGAGAAAACCCAACGCACCGAGTCGGTAGTTGATCGTGACGAGAAGCACATTCTCCGGCACTAACTTTTCCGGTCCGAAATCTTCGCTGTTGCCGGAGTTTGCATTGTACCCACCTCCATGGATCCAAACCATTACCGGCCGTTGTCCAATCAGTTGCTGAGTGTAGATGTTGAGAAACAGACAATCTTCGGCCCCACGCACTAGTCCGGGTAAAAGACCCGCCTGCAGACATTCGGCTCCATGGCTGCTGCCATCGCGAACGCCATTCCATCTGACACGCGGGACCGGATTACGGAAGCGCCGTGAACCAACCGGAGGTTCCGCATAGGGAATGCCCTTGAAAGAGTAGTACGTGCAGAATAGTCCACAGGATTCCGTCGTACCCTGCACCTGCCCGGCTGGACTATCGATAATAGGCCGGGTAGGATCAGACTGGGCTGCCGCCGGAGCAACACTGCCGAACGCCAACAAAGTAACCAGTACCACTGTCTTCCACATTGTTTCTATTTGTGTGGGCATCGTCCGAAAAAGCAACAAATTTAATAACCGAGGAAAGTCAGTCTGACCATTGTTTCCATTTAATGTAACAGTTGAAAACAATATGATAAGATTAGATATTTGATTACGCATGTGCAATGAGGTTAGGCACTGACGATTGATAAAATGTGTTGATCAACTAATCTGTTATGTTGGTCTTAAAAATACAAGCGCCTACTTTACACCGTCAGGCAATAAAGTTGAAATATTTTTTTTTAATCCCACCATATTACACATTACTCAAAAAAAACTAAACACTGCTGATGTTTGCAATAATCATCCGTAATCAAATCAACCCAAAACGTACGCAAAAAGTGGACTTATCGAGTGGTCTGGGTGAATCGCTTTGCTCTTTGTAATCGGTGTACTTACCGGTGACGCTAATCCTATATCGATACACGTTATATTACTTTATCGCTAGAACCAACCGGCAGACTTAAACCGCACACAAGATAGTAAGACCCCACAAGACGTTTCCTGGTGGTGATGGTGGGCTTACAGAGATTTATGAGTTGGGGTATGGCGTTAAATGCACCTATTTCTGTATATCTCCCACAGATAGCGCTCGCGTAGCCAGAGAGACTAGTCAAACATACATATTGAAAAACTTGAAGAACATAAAACATCATCATTCGCTTTTAAGGGACAATTAATCAAATCTTCACAAATGGGTTGAAAATTCATATATTCATAAACGCTCTTCTCTTTATGCTTATTAGATTATCAGATTGCAAATGGAGCTCTTGGTAAAAAGAGCTTAGTTTCTTGGGAAGCGGAATGGTTCGTTAGCGTAGCGGGCCTCCAGATCATGCCACACGGAGGTGCGCTGACCGTTCGGGTTGACTGATGTCGTTAGATCGTGTCCGATGTCCATGTAGTGTACGGTCGCGGAAGTGACAGGCTGCCACTGACGGTTCTGCAGCAGCGTGTCGACGGCATTCGGTGTCGGATTACCGAACCGGGCAAAGTTGGTGAACAATCGCACGAACCGGCTGCTAACCGTGCGGGCGTGGTTTGTCGGAAGAATCGGGGACAGGGTAAGATCCGTGACCGACCACAAGTACGGGATGTCATCGGCGTGCATTGCACCGGGCCAGCTGCCGAGCAGCAGCAGCCGCTTCACCAGGTTTAGATCACCGTCGAAGCTGAACTGATAATAGTACGTCGGTGCCGTCGAACGCTGCGCATGCACACGCACCGTTTTGTCGATCGAGTAGATAAACTGCTGATCCGTGTGGAACGTCAGCCACTCCAGCATGATGTTATCGTTTAGGGGCCGATCCTGCCAGTACGCGTTGCGAAGGCCCTGGCTAACCGCAGCCGACGCAGCCGTACCGTGCGGGATGTTCCAGAAGTGCGGCACAAAGTAGTCGGGGTTGCGCGTGAACGCGTCCCAAACCGTGCTATCGATCGTGTGCTCGTACGTCATGAACAAGCTCTCCATGCTCATGTAGCCGGCGATGAACGGCACATGGTTAAACGTGCCCGCATTCATGATATCGATCGGCAGCTGCGTCAGGAACGTTTCCTCCGGCGAGTTGACCGGTTCCGCGTTCGGCACAAAGTCGAACGGTTTGAAGCCGCGCGGAATCTCGATATCCAGCCAACCTTCCTGCACATCGATCAACCGCTCGATCGGGGTGTTGCGCAGACTCTGCACCAACTGGGCGCTATCGTACGGGTAGCCCAACCGATCTGCCAACCGGTAGGCCAGTTCACGCGGCCGGTACTGGAAAGCCCAAGGCGCCAGTGCCGTACCGGACTGTGCAATGGCTTTGTGGAATAATCCGCGTGCCTTGTCCGACAGCACCAGATAGTGCACGGCGACACCGCCGGCACTCTCACCGAAGATGGTCACATTGTTCGGGTCACCGCCAAACGCGGCAATGTTTTGGCGGACCCACTGCAAAGCCATTACGCAGTCCTTCATGCCCCAGTTACCGGCCGCGTGCGTATCGTCCGTACTGAAGAACCCGAGAATACCCAAACGATAGTTGATCGTGACGATCACGACGTCCTCCGGCACCAAGTTGTCCGGCCCGTAGATCCACGAGTTGCCCGAACCGCCCGTGAACGAACCACCATGGATCCACACCATGACCGGTCGCGAACCGATCAAGTTCTGCGTGTACACGTTCAGGTACAGACAGTCCTCGCTACCGGACACTCCACCGAGGAACCCACCCGACGGGCAGGTGTTGCGGTGCTCGCTACCATCCTTCACACCCTGCCAGCCACCGTGTGGTCGCGGGTTGCGGAAACGAAGATCACCTACCGGCGGCTGCGCGTACGGAATGCCGTTGAACGCAAAGTAGCTACAAAACAGGCCACAGCTGGACGTTACACCCTGGATTTGGCCACCGCTCGTATTGATGATTGGACGGGACTGCAACATTAACAAAACAAACATCGATTATTGAGTGAGATTCCAAGCTTCAGACGGACAAAACCATATCCTACCGCATCCTGCGCGTGCGCAGCGATGACCGCCAACGACAAGATCACCCCAAACTTAAGCATCCTTGCGACAACGAAAAAATGCTACTGCCGCCGCAGCTGACAAACGTTATTTATACTTTCGCCACCTTAAAAAGCACCAGCAAATTAGGCTCCCGGCCCACACCAGATAAGCCTCCTTATCGCTCCTTATCCAGCTGTAACGTGTCGATTCGACCGATTGGCTAGTAACTGCCAGGATTGCCCAGTGGACTCCGCTATCTTTTAGAGCTCCAGCCAATGCTCCTAGTTTTAGTCCACGCTTGATGATTAGGGAGGGAATTTACGTAAAGCCCTGACGTTTAGGTACAGAAACAACGTAAATATACTATGCTGGTTAGTGGGGCGTGTGCTATGCCGTCACAGAGAGACCCCTGGAGGTCTTTATCCGCAATGAAGTATAATCAGGAATGATTTTGATTTTGAGCAAAAGATTGGAATGGGGGCCATAAAACGCGCGTTGAGATGGTTTATCTCGTGCGTCGCTTGTTGTGCGGTTTGAGTTTCTCTTCGGATTAATCGTTCAATGTCGAAACAAAAAATGGGTTATCTATAAGAATTTAAAATTTAGAAGCAATTTGAAAAATGTTTATTGTTTGTTGCACGCAGCTCGCGAGACACTCGCATAGAATATTAAACGCCAAAAAATATCGGTACTAAGCTTACGCTCCAGAGACATGATGATTCCCGGGTTATAACGGGCTGTTCCTGTTATAAAATTAAAGCCTGGTATTCCTTTCCGACAAACTATGTTTTCCTCGCTCTCGTGACTGAATTCAATTTGGACGATTAAATCTTCCAAACTGCTGAACGGTAGAAATGCAAATCAAACGGTTTTACAAACCGCTCGCATGCAAGTGATGATGCAAGGATGTCGGCTACTGACCACCAGGTGCCGCTACAAAATATCAACTATAGTAGCGCAGACCGTTATCAGCAGTAATATCTGAACGATTTTTAACATTTTCCTAATCTCATACCATTTCGTTGTGCTGGTTTCATTTTAAATGCTAGTTATAAATGTAACTTGGTTTTTTTTTTCAAGTAATTCACAACAAATATCATATTTTTAATGTTTTCTCTTTCCTTTATTTCTCTCTTTTCTTTTTTCGCATTCGTTAAATTAGTAATAAAACAGTTCAACTACGACTTCAAGAAAGAGAAACATTTCCCATCCACTTCACTGAGTAAACCAATTCTCACTGCAGTTGCAGTTGCGTTGCAGCTGTTGCTAATCGCAAAGTGATAGTCCAGCACACGTCCAAACAAACAAGAAATACGAACAAAAAAAACATACTACTAATTCAACCGAATGAGCTGCCCTCGCTTGCTGGACGTTGCTGTAGATGAGGGCCCTAGAATAATTTCATCGCGGAGCTTTCGCTGTTTGTGCCTGCTTCCTTTGACTGGTGTCAGTAGCAAAGATCCCCTTTCTCTAACTATTATTCTCATTCGGTTGCAGTCTCACAAATGTACAGCGGGATAACTAAGTGTTTGAGCGCAGGGAGATGTGCTGGCGGCACTGCGTTGCAGTAAATTACTAATGGGACAAAATGAAACGGCGACGATGTGTGCGTAACGACACTGTGATTGCAGGAGCAGGGAGAGGGATGAATGGTGTGGTGATAAGATGCACTCCATCCAGTTGCAGCACAGGAGATGGTGGTGCTGAAGAGTCTTTCAAGATGTCTGCTGTTCCAGCTAGGTAACATTATTACTGGCCAGCTTTCGCCTTTCGCTGCCGGGGGCTCTGCTTGGGTGACGATTTCGGGGCACCCTTCGGAGAGTTTTCTATGGAAGATAGAACAAATTGTTTGTTTATCGTTCCGAATTTGTAATGGTATTTTATACTTACGCATTTGCTTCAGTGTTTGCTGGGGGATCCACTCGTAGTCCACGTCCTTCGTGCTGGAGGTACCGGTTTCAACAACCTTGCGAGCAGCTGTCGGACGCTTTCGTTTGCCGTATGAGCCCAGGAACTGTTGACCGAGCACCAGCAGGAGAATCACAATAGCGGCCAGGAACACATACAGGAAGAACGTTTCGCCGTCCAGACCCTCATCGACCTCGGTTATTTGCACGGTTTCGTTGAACACGGCCTCACTGAACTGGTTGCCACGGCCATCACGGTAGTTAAGTGCAATGTTAAGCCCGAACGGACGTCCAGCGAACGATTCCGTCGGTAGGAACGAGTACGAAACGGTCGCCTCATGGCCCGGCTTCACCTCGCGATTGTATGGTACGGCAGAGAAGTTCTGGATGAAGTAGCTAAAGTCCATCGCGTACCGGAACGAAGCTTCCACCGACTCAACGACGAAATCCTCAAACTCGCCCTTGTTCGTGAAACCAACCAGAAACTCTACCGGATAGCCAGCGGGCAGCTCCAGCTGAGAACCGGACGCATGCAGTGGACGGGTGAAGAGCAAGTACGTATCGGCATCAGGTGATTTTGTCGTTTCGGGTTCATCTTCCGGCTCCGTTTCGTCCGCTACAACGGCCGCATCTTCCGTTTCCACATCGACCAGCTCTTCGTCCAGCTCATCTTCAGCGGCGAAAGCGAATGGACTTGATCCTTTACAAAGCGAAGGGAATATTTGGTAAGTGTGCCACTCTATCTACATGACCACAGACATGCAAACCATGCGTCGTTTGCCACGTTGAAATCGGTGGACCAGCAAAAAAAAACTTACCGGTATTCACTGTTAGCAGCACGGCTGGTAAAACCAGCAGCAGTAGCACGAAAAACTTCTTCATTTTGTAGTAATTTGTCAACGGCGAACGAAGAGCACGAGTTCGTTGCACGAGCAGCCCTAGCACGACAGCACGCAGTTATTTATTACAACCAGAAAGCGTCAGGGATTGAAGCTATGTTGGCTGCAGCTTCATTACACGGTGATAGTTTTTGAAGATATTGTTATTGACGTGGAAACATTTTGAAGTTTGTTGACGCGTGGAGTACTTTGAAGTTACGCGTGGCATGGATTTGACATCTACCATGGATATCGAGGTATATTGTGGACATATTTCATTTGAACTGAACTTTCATTTCCCTTGTGTTTTTTTGATCTGGTGAAAAATAATGTAGTGGCGCAATAAAAAAATTGTAAACCATCTAGATCATATATCATAACTAAGTTGTAGATTTTTTTTAATGATTTATATTTTTTACCCAACATTTGTTGCCCTATCGTCCAAGGAAAAAATATAGTTGGAACGGAAAAATGCAAAAAAACACACACAAATGTTCATAAATATTTGAAAAACAATTTAAATTTGTCATGCTCAAGTGTTTCATTTCCTTTTTCCATTTGTTTTTTTTTATTTCTCACAATTACTTTAATTTGTATCGCCAATTCTGATGAATTTCTCACAGAATTTTGAACTTGGTAATATTTTGGGCTGAAAAATAAAATACAAATAAAACTTCACAATCGTAGGGAAATTAGAAAAATTTTAATATAATGTTGCAGTTCAATAATGGCTAAAAAATCTCAGAAAATTCTGCGAAATCTCTGTAAATCCTATGTTCAGATTTTCTGTACGTTACTGTATTTCAAGTATTGAGGGATCTGCATAAACGCACGTTGACAGCAGTCAGCATCAATGTGCGTTTGTTAAATCACAACATTGGCGGTCAAACAAAAATATTCGAAATTGTTGATTACAAAATGTTGTACTGCACAATGTAAATAGTGTTGTATTTATCTAAAAGTTAACAAAGCACCTTGGTTTTATAAATGAAATTACAGTGGAAGACGTATTGGAACCCACATAATTTTTTGTATGCTACCATAATCACACTGGCACCGTTAAAATTACGTGATCAACATGACCGGCAACAGTTTACACATTTTGCGGAGCGTATTTCCTCGCCGTGGTTTACGACCGTTGCTTTTTAGAACTATTGTTTCCGATGTTGCAGTACCCGAGTCCAATAAGTCGCGTTCCCGTAAAGCAAAAATGTTAACCCTCCCTAATAGCACCACTGAACCGTTTATACCGAAGGACATACTCGAATACTTTCAAACTACTAGCGACATGGATGCATCCGTGCTCAAACTATTCCCTGCCTCGATTCTGCGGAAAAGTTCTCTAAACACGGAAAGGTTCTATGTTGCGAACCGTGCGACGGCTAAGAAGATCGCTGGCGTCATTACACAGAACCTGCCACCGAATCGACTACTCGTGGAAGTAAACCCAGGCCCAGGTCTTCTGACCGAACAAATTCTGCAGAGAAATGTGCAAAACCTCCGACTGTATGAAACGGATGCATCATTCGAAGCGCAGCTGCGAGCTTTAGACTTACCGAAAGATGCACTTCGGATTGCGGATTTTAACGGTTTGTGGCGTTTGTCGTACCTAGATGGCTTCGATAACGGACGGCGAGTATTAAACCTGCTGGCTGGCATAACACACCGGAAGTGGCAAGATGAGATCAACTTTCGACTGTTTTCCGTCATCGGCTCGGTAAAGTTTCTGCGTTACCTCATGAACTCAATCACGTATCAGAATGAATTTTACTTGCTTGGACGGTATGAGATGTTCCTCGTAATGTCACCGCTTCTATACTCGGTATGATATAATTTTCAGTGCTAAATCCAGAACGCTATTTTACACACTTTCTCTACTATCGTTTGACAGCATATTGCCTCTACCAAAGACGCCGGATACAAACTTTACCGTGGCAGCACGATCGTGTTCCAGTTGTACTACGAACACGAATTTTTGGGCAAAGTCCCCCGTAAGCATTTTCTCCCGTGGTGTACTGCTGGTGGAACCAAAAAAATTCGCACTTTGCATCAGAAGCTGATCGAGGATGGTTCGGAGGAGTGGTACCTAGTCAGGATTACGCCGCGTAAAAATCTTTTCGAACATCTTCTACCGGACAATTTGGGACTCTTTGCTTCTTTCGTGACGCAGCATTACGTAAGCCGGCGGAATCGCATTATACCATCGCTAGAGTAAGTACGATCCATGCCGAGAATTACAAAAATCATAGTAATCAAATCCGGTTTTTTTATTTCAGGCACTGGATACCGCACTGTGGAGCACGTCTAATACTGAACGCAAATTACACAGACAAAAAATCAACAAAACAGGCTACAAAAGGCGAAAGCCAGATGTTAAAATCATTACCTTTATCGTCTAATGACTATATGGCCAATATGAACATTTACACGGAGTTCGGGGAGCTGACTCCTACGCAAGTTCTGACGTTGTTTAATGAGTTTATAAACTGGCCCGAATTTCATCAGTCACCGTTCTTGCAAGCCGTGGAAAGTCAAAAGGTAAAACAACGCCTACTTCGCAATCTAGACGATGATGATGGCGGCGAAGAATCAATCGATCTGGTGGCGGATGTGAAGAAGAGTGTTAATAAAAAATCCGATTGATAAAAACGTCACTGGCCGCAGTTATATTTATTTACGTTCATATATAGTGTTTTTTTTTTGTAAAAAAAAGAAGAAATATTCATTTCCAGCTACTCATGCTGTTTAATTGCACTTCCCATTGTACATAGCTTTCGTACCATTGTGGCAATAGCTAACACCTTGGTAGAAAATCACGGGAGTAGCTTTCATTTTCATCGGCTTCCCTTCCTCAGATTCCTCGTCTTCGTGTGTATTACGATTTGCTAAAATCTCCAACGCACCTCGGACACAATCCAGCTCTAGTGTCGAAATATTCACACCAATTACGAGCCGGATATTGCCTTTCGTTGGACACAGCTTATTGTTGCGATGCAGATGGACGCACTGACCCTTGTACGGAACGAGCTCACCTTTGCCAGGGCAGACGTTTTTCGTGCACTGCACAATCATCGATGGTCGCGCAAGATCGACGTATTCGCCCGGCTGACAAAAACCACGCTCAAACAGCGCATAGCAGCTGTCCTCACTTGGAGAGTAGACGTATCCTACAGATGGAAAGTAATTAAATCAATAAATAAGCATGCATCTCGCCGGTTGTGTTCTTACCTGGTTTACAGTCACACACCCAATCATTGTCGTGATCCCCGGGATAAAGAATTTCATTGGTACTGCATTTTCCCGGAATAAAGACAGGTGTGCGATTCTGTGCAAAAGATGCAACCAATCGAGATTCGTTCAACTAAAGCCATGCAAGCATTTTTTTAATTCTTTATTAACATGAAATTTTGCACGAGATCAAGTTACTTTGCACTCTTTGTAATCTTATGCATCACAGTAATGGATAACAAACGGTCGCTTTCACTTCCGTTTCAGTTAGTAGGTCAAACAAACAATACTGCAGTATTTATGTGCCTTCAAGTTGTCTTTTCGAATTTAAATGAATACACATATTGCATGTGTGTGTGACACTTTGATTTCTATTCTGCAAAAAAAACTTTTAGCGAAAAAAACAATTGCTTGGTAAGGTAAGATAAACAACCGATTTACTTATTATTGTCCAAGGCTAACGAGTTCAAAAACTATGGATGAACGTTCTTCGAGAGCTTGGTGCCGAATGCCGATTTAATTTATTCAATTTCCCCAATCGCAATCTCTACTACAGCAACTGTGATAGTCCGCTCAGCTAATTAGCACACGCATTAGAACACAAACTCTTGCCGGAGCTTTTAGTCGGCACGCCTTGATAACATTATGACCTTTTTCCCGTGATTTTGCAGCATCAGTGCTATTAAAGGGGGTTGACACTTAGTGAACTCCCATCACTTCCGACTTTTCTTTTACCTGCGCATTTTCCAGATACGAGCTGACGACTACGTCCGCTGGGAAAGCGAACAATTCCTGGGCCACAATTTGGTTACCGTGGGGTAGCTGCAATAACACACCAACGGCCAATGCCATGCACGTTGTGACGAAAAAGGACGACATTATTGTTTCCGCCCCTGTTACAGACACCGATCAGTTTACTACTGACCGTGGAGCCTTCGGGTGTGTGTTTCAGAGGCACTTGCGGACGGCCACGATCAGCTCATCTCCGCTTCGTGGATTTCGCGCGCGACGTACACGATGATAAGATCGCGGGGAAAAAGTGTTTTGTTTCATCTCTGCTGCGGTGGGGATTTTTTCACCCCATTATGATCACATTAGCGACTCAGAAACAATAACCACATCAAGAATTGTACACTTATAGTCGCTGCAGAGTAGACGATGGCCCACAATGATGGGCATTTTTAATTCGCCAAACCTCACCAATACGTTCAACAATAATGATCAAAACCAGTTCCGCGTCACGAACGCGCAACGCTGACTTTGCCGCGTTCGTTGACTTAGAAGTAATGCCCGGGCTTCGGCAACGGTGACGTAAGCGAATCGACCGAAAACGAGCCTACGATCTTGATCAGTTGGTCTCGACGCAGGTCTCGAAGGTCGTCGTGCAAGCCCGGCTACTGCTTCTGCTGCTTGTCTCAGCTTGTGTCGCCTTCCGAACGTCCAAAGCAATCGCAAAACAAAACAAGTTGGGCAGCCGTCGCCGATTCCTGCGATGTAGGGGTTTCCCACCAGTTCCACCGCTGGAACAGGAACTCCCTGGGGCCAGCTTTAGCGCTATCAACATTTGTGCCCTCTCTTTCTCTTGCCGACGCGTGTCTCGAGCGATCTGCACACTCGGTCTCTTTCACGCTCTCCGGTATTGGTGTTGATCTGCTTCAATCGAGTGTGCTACGATCAGTTCTAGTGTTCAGTTCTTCGCAGCTTCTCGCTAAATTGCGAACTACTCGCATGCGGCAGTAGTGTTCGACCACAAAAACGAAGCGATTGAGAAGTAGTTTTGTAGTTTCGGTGTAACTAGTTTTGACCCATTGGGAAACAAACATTCGACATGTACACTTCATCGAAACGCGTCGCCGACACTGCCGTAAAGGCACTCTGTCTAATGTTCCTTATCGCGGGCTGTTGCTCGCTGCCCGCTAATGTTCCGCAGCAAAGACCTCGCGCATCAAATAACACAAGCGACCTGTTTGCGTATCCCGCCGAACAGTCGACCATCGAATCGAAGCAAAACGCCCGGGTAAGTGTCGGTCTAGCAGCTGCGAATCACGGGACACACGCCTTATTCAAACTTGCTTTTGTACAATTGCTTTCCAGAATCGTACGCCCATTTACATTCCGAAACGATGCGCTGAGAACGAGATCCTCTACCCGGGCGATCATGAGAACGACTGGGTTTGTGATTGTAAACCAAGTAAGTGTGGCCTGTTATCAGTCTCCTCGCCGATGCCGGTAAACGGTTGAACAGTAGGCGGCCGTAGGCATTGGTCAAGACTCTAACGAACTGTTTGCTTCCACATGGCTATTTGCAGCGTTCATTTATCATCCGGATACGCAGAAGTGCTATCAGATGTGGACCCAAGGATACTGTGAATCGAACCGTACAGTGTTGTACCTCGATCCGAACGAAAAAACACCCAAATGCATTCCCAATCCGTGCGAGGAGAATAAGGTGCTGTTCAATAACATATGCGTCACGTTGAACCAAGAGCACGAGATTTGTCATGTGGCCAATATTAGGTTGGTGGTTGGAATTAACGAACACACGAATCAGTTAGAATGCGTGAATATTTCCGATGTCAAATTGAAGCACTCCCAGTTCAATTTGACCATGACGCCATAAAATAGTTGACGATTAAAATGTGGGTTGTGAGTGAAATGTCAATAAAAAATCAGCTATGAAGAATACATATGTTAAGAGAAAACTCAAAAATACATTTGTCGCCTTCTGCTATGGATGATTTGCACAGCCTTTCTACTTACTATACAGCCAGTTTACACTAAGTAGGAAAGGTTTATCCGTTACCGTCATTATTCTGTATGTTTTCGTTTCTAAAATACCCCAATTACGATT
>JXWZ01002731.1:0-13347 GCA_000956215.1 Anopheles farauti No. 4 | reverse complement strand
CACATGCTCCGGGAGGGCACATTCGCCAATCTGCCCTCGCTGACGAGCCTGTACCTGCGCAGTTCGCACGTCACATCGCTCGATACGGGGGTCTTTCTCGGCATATGCAAGAGTGTGAAGCAGATCCATCTGATAGGCAACAAGTTGAGCGTTATCGAGCCCGGTACGTTCGATTGTTTGCGTGGTACGGAGGCGAAGATCTACCTCAAGGACAATCCGTGGACGTGTGACTGTACGCAGCAGTATCTGCAGGTGCTGCTACTGACCACGAACCTTGTGCTGGATGAGCCTGTGTGCGATAGTCCGGAGGAGTACAGGGGCATGCCGGTGGGTGATGTGGCACTGTGCGGTACGTCAACACCATCCATTGTGCCATCTGGCGAGTTGACGACCGTTGAGTCAACGATTGAACCCTCCATTACGTCGACTGTGGAAGAACCGTCTAGTACAACGACAACAAGTGAAGCTGAAACTACGTCGTCTACTTCGATGGAGGATACAAGTTCTACTGATGATGACACTTCAACAACACCTCAAACTACGACGCAGGAAACAACTACAGATTACACTATTACGGAATCAGAGGAAGACACAACCACTACTCTTAGTTTTACTACCACTGAAACAACGACAGAGGATACTACTACCACCACTGAGTATGTGACATCGGAAACGACATCCCCAACGCTTGAAACGGATACTACGACAGAATTGTCCACCACAACTCAGTCAAGTACGACTGTTGCCACGGATTCTACAACTACAGAGAGCACTAGCGGTACATCGGATAGTACTACGTCTGCTTCCGAAAGTACTACGTCTACGTCCGAAAGTACTACGGCTACTTCCGAAAGTACTACGTCTACAACAGACACTACTTCCACCGGTACAGAATCTACCACAGACGACAACCAAGCCACATCCTCGACGACTTCATACACAACCGATTCCGATACCACTACCACTACCATCCCCATACCGACGATCCTGCCCAACAACGTCCAGGTGCAGTGCGAAACAACGGCCAGTTCGCTCATCGTCGACATCGTCGCACAGAGAGCCAAACACCGGACCATCCGCTCCACCGAGGTCGGTACGATTGCCCTGAACGTAGCATCCCGCACCAAGCTCTTCACGATCTCCGAGGCACAAGAAGGAGCCGTCGAGCTGTTCTTCGACAAGACGACGTACGGGGCAGTTCTCTGGTTTCACGATACCTCCACACTGGCGTCCGTGTTCTCCACCAACTTGGAGAGCAACGCGCACTGTCAGACGGTCGGCGGGCAGAAGCTGCGCATCTCCAACCTCGTACCGGACAAGAACTACGTCTTCTGTGCGTTCAGCCTGCACGAGGTGATGGTGTCGCCGTTCAACTGCCTTCCCTATCGTTTGCTGCCGGTGTACGGGCAGCGTGCGTGGCTAGTTGAGGATCAAAAGATAATGATGATAAGCATCATCATATCGTCCATTTTGGTGGCGCTACTGACCGGTGTGCTGGTGACCTACTGCTTCTTCAAGAGCTTGTCCCTCTACCAATCGAACCGTGAGTATTCGGCGTCAAAAGGACACCCAACAGCTACAACTTCCCGCAATTCCAAAGGCTTATCGTTCGTTGCAGATTCCAAAACGACGGTGCTGCCGGTTGAGAACAATACCGTCAAAAACACGTACATTTCGCCGATGGCACCGAAGAAACCGCTGACGCCGGAAAGGTATGGATTGCCATTTTGGTTTCATCGCCCACATAACTTTCGTCTATTGCACGCTCGTTCAGGATCGCTTCCGGGTGTATATGGTCCAATTAGTCGAAACTTACCATTGGTCAAATTAGTCAGAGCGCATCCGTGACGCTCCTTTCGCCGGCACGAAACTATTTGCAAACTATTTCCGGTTCCGTTTTCTTCCCCTTACAGACCAAACATAAAGCGGAGCGTATCGGACACCAGCATCGAAAGCGGTCGCAGCTACGTTTCGGCCGTCGTACCCGCGACCCAGTTCCAGTACATCTCCTGGAAGATGGAGAACCGGGCCCGGCCCTCGCTCGAGTTCTACCCGAACGATCCACCGCCACCTCCGCTACCGCCCCATCCGAGCAAGCGCTTGA
This sequence comes from Anopheles farauti No. 4, assembly GCA_000956215.1. Taxonomy (NCBI): domain Eukaryota; kingdom Metazoa; phylum Arthropoda; class Insecta; order Diptera; family Culicidae; genus Anopheles; species Anopheles farauti No. 4. The sequence continues at coordinate 11,243 of JXWZ01002731.1, read as the reverse complement.
AGAAACAAAAGTCGGAGATCAAAATCAACTTTCCGCTCCAACAGCAGCAGCAACAGCAGCAGGGTATCTACGACGAACCGGCCGGGACGAGTAGTTACACGGGACGGACCGTTCGCACGCTGCATCAGTCGCTGCGGAGTGATCGGCATCGAGCGTCCTACGGTGGAGGACTTCACTAACAAACACGTGTGCACGTGTCCATGAGCTAGTGGTCTGAATGAATAAATGATTCTAACACAAACATACACACAAACACGGTGACCAGACGGTTCGTCTGGGTATGGTGCAGTAGCGCCATAGTGTGAGGCAAACTGCCAAATAACTTTTCAAAATTGCGTGCGTTTAGTGGGGCGTGGTTGAGGAGTTGAACCTAGTGTCATCATCCATAGTAGCCATAGGAAACAGTTAGCCTATCGTTTCACAAGCGATTGCCGTCCCATTTCGACGACAGACAACCTTCCCCTACGCTCCGTACCGGGTTTCTCTCCCGGGCGTTTATAGTGGATTATGTGCGGAGGATCATATCGCACCAGGCAGCACGGCAAACGTGTATTATCGTCCTTGAGGAAACCCATCCCTCCCCATCGTTAGCGTCACGCTTTTAACCGGTTATAATGGTTTACCGCGGCGGGTCAGACAAAAGGGGTTTTTTTTTGTTAGAAAAGTAGCATACGGGGATTCTTGTCGACCGCCGGCAAATATTTATAGCCACCCATCGGAGCGTTTTCGGTCTGCCTGGCAAGCTGCCGATGGAATGCATGTCCGCTCGTCCGTCGGTGCCGTTTAGCGGGCAGTTTTCTTGGGACGGCAAGTGATGATGGAGTGTAAGACAGGGCGTTGGCGTGTCTTTTAGGATCGCTACCGGCAAACCGATCTTGAAATTCATCACCACCGCATAGCCGTTTGGGACAATCGCGACTTATTATTGTGGGGGGGGGGGGGGGGGGGATGAAAAACTGTGGTACAAAAATAATTTTCCCACCCGTACAACCAAACAAGCGGCAGATAATTGAATGTGGAATGTGCAGTTTGCAATACTTTCGTGCTGGGTAAATATAGCAATTGAAAAACAATTGTAAATACGAGCTATTGAAAACCACAATTCGCTTCTCCCTTCACGAGCGTAATGAAATAATACGAATAAAATAATAACTCAGTTATTTCATCAGGCACATCACTGGTTTTTTTTTTAGTCCGATTGGAGACCTATAAATTGGTCGCAACAATTGAGCTCGATCCTATTCCCAGTGCAACGGTATTTTGAAAACGAATTAAACATGCGAATCGACTCGCTTGCACCTTCCCTCCTTTTTCCGGTGCGTCAACAAGTGATGCATTTTAATTGGCCGGATATCAAATGGCATTTTGCGTATGCGTTCGTGCGCTCGTTTCCGATTTCAGCGAAGCAATTTATGTGCGCGAATGTTGGAACATAATTTGATCAAATTTCATTACCAATTGTTTTTAATGCAGCGGAGCGGAGGTAGCGAGGTTGGGGAAATTAAATGCATTTTATTCACAATTGAAATGAGATTCGCTGCAACGATACTTTAGCTGCAACCGGGCAGTATTATTGGTATCTTAAACGAAATTCGTTTATGATTATATGAACTGGTTTGAATAGCATTAAAAGTCTTAGTTGAAAATAATAAGCTGAAAAAAATGGTACGAAAAACTACAGCTGTTTCCTATCTCATCTACCTCCAAGCGAGTAGCATTACAAATTGAACCACTAGCGAAATTTATAGTCTTGTAAGATGCTCCCCAACATTACACAAACAAACACACATCCAACGCTTGCATCAATATACAGAGATACTGTTCGAAAACGACTCTATTATTACGGTTCCCTCCGTGGGCCAAGATGATATCACACGAGTGGAGCAATGAATGAAGCTAGAGGGGAACCAATGTATGACCTTCCGCGGCCAACGGAACGAGACATCCCGACATTCGCCTAGGGTGTGTGATTATACCGCACACCGATACGGCCCTGACCGGCCCCAGCTGAGCCGGTAATTCGAGTGCGAAGCGTCGGCAAATCGGCAAGCGGTAGGAAAATGTTGTTCTAAATGGATTCATCTCGCATGGGTACTTCGTTTCCTGCGCCAACACCGGTGCACGTGGGCAGGGGAGGGCCGGTTTGTTTAAAAAGTTTATCTGAAGGAAATTTCGCTCTACCAGCCGGGAAACTCTCCGTCTGGCGCGGTTCTAGCAGGGAAGTAGGTGCAGTGGGTGAGAGTTGAATCTAATCCTCCTAGGGCGATCGTTTGCATACATCAACGGAACTAAAGCTCGAAGGTACATTTGTCGGGGTTTGTGTAGGGTGGCATTTGTAGTAAGCAGTGTTTTAAAAATGCGGAAAAAGTCTTCACAGAGGCTTAGAGCAAAATATATATGAAAGTTTTAAGCTTAGCAACCTAAAGCATTGTTTTTTTTTGTTTATTTCTGTATCTAGGTTAATCTTGTGTGTTACGTTTATGAACATTTTTTTTTACATCATCCAAAACAATAGCTTTGCAAAGCTAATATAACATTTATTTAGTGATTTATTTTTAAAAAAAATACGCCATGGCCGTAAAGCAAGCTAATTTAAAATGTAATTTTGCGAATTTGGTCTACAAATACAAGCAGTCATTGGTTCAATTGTGGTAATATTTTTTTTCAAGAAGCAAATAAAAATAATTTAATGTGTCAAAGTGCCAGATAAATAAATATAAATGCGTGATCCGGTTGTTTACTTATGTTTTATATTATGTTATGTCTAAGAAAATATAAATGTTAAAAAAATATTTAACCAACTTCAGAAGATGACGACTTGACTTCATTATTGAAAGATTTTTTTTAACAATACACAAAGGATTCAAGTTTAGTATATTTCCACATATCACGTCATTTTCCTCCCAGCGCAACAAAACTTAGTTTGAAGCACATTTAAGAACCATATCGGCAGCGAACCAAATTGTAGTAGCTCCCAGCCAAAGTGAAGCCATTCCCGTAGCCGTTTACTAATTGGGTTGGCGGGAGGGTTGGTGAACATTATGAACGTAAACGATGCGCACCGATCCCTCGCCGAGCGACATTGTTGTCGTTTGCTGTGTGCCGGAGAGATGCCACCCAGATCATGCTCTCCTGCTCACGCAGGGGTGTGAAATCGATTGCACGCCATCTTCTACGGGTGCGTCTCGGGAATCCCGGGATTGTTAACGATGGAGCAGGGAGTGGACCACAGAACGGAAGAATAAAAATAAACGTACGCATATGGGATGGACGATGGATCCGCTGCTCGGGAAAACCTCGTACGCACGCCACCCTTTCATCGATAAATAGCTACACAAAATCACCCACACCGGGGTCGGTTGGCAAGTGAGCCGAAAACTCCGGCCGGGGTCACGTTTCATTCTTCCGAGATCCGTAGAACCAGAGGCGCCGCTTCCGGGAGCAGCACTGACTTTCTTCGCAACCACGCGTACCTACCCGCAACAGCACCAAGATGTCGGTCGTTGTAAGTATCCACAGGCCAGCTGGATCAGCTCCAAATTTCGCACAAACTAGTTCGCCGTGTACCGAAGTGAAAACGGTGTCGTCCTTGCGGTGGAGGGCGAGATGAGTTTGAGTTTTGTGGCAGCGTTCCAACGAGCAGAACCCGGCCCTAACGCATCGCCGCAACGGGGGTCCGGCGCCGACCGGGAAGCAACTATAAAATATAGTGCAGTTGTACATATTAATAACACGGCCGAATTGCATCTCCTACCTGCGTGTGGCCGCTTTGAGGCTTGTTGCAGTCGATGCTGATGGGACGATGGGGAGCGGTGATTCCGGCACTCTCGGCCCTTCCCACCCAGCATTATAGTGTCTTGTAGCGCCCGTGGGAAGAATTGCACAAGAATTTCGCGCTCATTGTCCCTTAATAACGCTCGTCCCGACGGCTAGTTCCCATCGGCGGTGCAAGCTGCAATCCTTCAGTTGCATCCCATAACGGTGGCTGGCAACAACACGATCGCCAAACCCAGGTCCCAGTGAGGAACGTGCCACGGTAGCTAGCGAATCGTGCAAACAGTGCAAGTCGTGCACCGGACGACAAGATGGTTAGTTGCGAAATGCACCAAATTTCTGCCAAAAAAAAAAAAAACAAAACAAAACACAAATTGCACGATTTGTGCAACAATCTGCGAGATGATTGTGGCGGCAGCCGCATCCGACGCCTCACCGGAAAGTCGCGATCCGGAAGGTTCAGAATAGCTGTTTGGACAGAGAAACGATGGTGCCGCGAGCTGTCTGTGTTGTGGTGGTGTTGTTTTTATCGGCATCGTTCCAGCAGTGTGAAGCTCATTCATATTTTCGGCGCTCAGTGGTTCGTTTTCAATCGGCCGCTGTGCCGCAGTGTTCCAAAACAACAGGAAGTTTTCTTTTAAGTGCAACCCGAAACCCGAAAAACCCCGGGCGCGTAGTTTGTCCCATTGACACAATGCAGAGATTCGCAATCGCAAGCAGCAAAAAACAAAATTGATGGCGGTGACAGTTTGTGGAGTTAAATTTCTTGCATCGGCACATTATGACGGATGTAACGACCCGTTGAAATTGGGTCACTTTGGTGCGATTTGTTTACTGCGTGAACTCATCACCGGCTGGTATCGATCGCTGCTGAGTGATATTGCTTATATTTAAAAGAATTTAAATGGCAAACAGCTGGAGCCCATCATGGACCCTGGCGTAGCGGCAGGTTGGATCTCGTCAATTTGCTGACTTTATGAGTGATCTGTCATATTTGTATCGTTGGGTCGTGCAGCAGAAAAAAAACCCAATCACACTATCGCTGCCCGGGTTTTTGTCTCCAATAAAAAAAAACAAAACTCGAAAATCGATGGGAAATGGTTGAAAGCGAGAGCGAGAAACCGAGCGCCGAATTTGAAATGACGGAAAACTGCCAACTGCTGGTCGGAATACAAATGAGCGACCAGCGTGTTTGTTTCTGAGTGTGCTCGTGTGCTCGGGTGAATGTCGGAGATTCGGAGGAGCAATTGCCCCAGAACACGTCCGTCTATTTATAATCGCATAAAGCGAGCATTCTCGGACCCATACGGGAAAATTCCCCGGGAGTCGAAAGGGCACTCGCGACGGTCATGTGTCGGATAAATCCCATTCCGGAGCGTCTTGAATATCCAAGCAGGCGATGAATTTGTCGGCGAACCCTACGCTGAAAGATGTGTTTGGCTTTACGCTGGATGTTTGGGGAATTTGAGCACATATCGATTTTTCCCCAAAATCGCCCCAAAAACGTCACAAAATCACTCCGAAACTAGTATCGTTTTTTTTATATACTAAAGACATTTTTCCTTTCTTCTTATCATCTCTTCCCAGGATGATCTGGACAAAGCTCAGCTGGAACGTAAGTATCCGAGTAAAACGTGACGAGAAATCATCCCTCCAAAACGCCACTACGCCGCTCAACAAAATCCGATAAATGCTTCAATTTGTTGATTGTTAAATCATGTTCCATTCAAAATTAGCGTCCCGAAATTGCTGCTCGAATTGAGTCCCTTCAATTCGAGCAGCTCCGATTTCGCCACGCCCGCTGTATGTTTACCCTTAATTGTGATGGATGGGGAATTTCCCCGAGCCCGCACGATTGCGGATGATTCCGCTGTACGATGATTGATCAGTAATTATAGCGGCAACAATCGAAAGTTGTTTCGCGGGCGCATTTCGCGATCACTTTCACGATTACCGGCCGCGGAGATCGCGGACTCGAATGTCATTTAAATTACGCGATCGAAACCGATGTTCGGATTTGTTTTCTTTTCGTTGTTGTCTTTGGACGTGGGATGTTTGGTGTTTTGTTTTGGGTTTTTGATTTTGGAGACCCATTACTATCGGGCCGATAATCCTATCTTTGTGCGTTTCCTTCTCGCGCTCGGTGGTTGTTTGATCCATTTTAGTGGCGTGTTCGCACTGTTCCGGGCGTGCCATATTATGTAAGCTTTTTGCGGAGTGGTCTAAAAGGGTGCGGAACAGGTGCAGACATTATCGACAAGTAAAAGAGATAGAGTGAGGCAGAGAGCGACCGACGGCGTACGCAAGGAACGAAAGGTGGAAAGATCCTTTCACCAACTTTTTGGTCTCACGGGAGTTAAGACAAAGGTCCTACGCCCCGGCTGTACGAAGAGCCTCCGGCTGCTGCTCTTGACACGACCTAGGACTACGGTTGCCACAAACCGTTGTGCTGGGAGGGCCGGGGAGAAGCGAAACGTTGAAATTAAAACTAGAGTGTGCGCGGAGAACAGCTTGGCAACAACGCAAGACAACTCACTCCACGATGCGATGACCGGAATGTCCCCTCGGGGAGATTGTTTGGGGACTGGTTGTAATCATTTCCAAAAACACTCCTTCCCATCGGCTACCGTTTTCTTTCTAACCAGCAAGATCCTTGAGCACCGTGCCAGGTCGGGTCTTAGCGCTCCGGTTGCCAGATTATGCCAATTTGGTGTCCCAGAGGAGGTTTCGCTCAAAACAGGTTGCAAACTTTCACCGGTTTCATGATGAAACGATCTATTCCGGCGATGACGTCAGTTGTCGCGTTGTGTCACACCCACCGAGATGAGATCACACCCAGGACCAAGCCTATTGCGACCAAGAATTTGCATCTCCAATTATCGCCACTAATGCGTTGACAGATGCGATTTTAATTGCCGCTTCGGCTCACTCAGTCAATCACAGATGGCGGCCATCTTTGGACGGCAGAACGTCTAGCTGCTGAGGTGGTGATTTGAGATCAATCATATCTGCGACAGCAGCGGCAGAAGGCGTTAAAAGATTCTCATTAAACGATTCAAGTAGGCTTAGAAGGCAGTAGTAACGCGAAGCGAAACTAACCCAAATCGTTACGGCGTGTGAAGGTACGAGTGTGTATATCATTTAGACATCGGATTGAATGCGTTTGTTTTGTAGGATTATTACCGCCATACGGTCAACATGTTTAGTTTAAGCGGGCAAGTTGATTACACCCATTTGTAACGGCGTCGTCACCAAGGTTATCCATAAACAGCCGTCCATAACCTGTCCCACGCTCGGCACGCTAGAGATAATTACAACGTGCTCAAACACATCTAACAAACTTGAATTTCTTATTCAGAATTTTATGAACCATTCATACGTGCGGGAGCGATTTCATCGTTGCAAGTAGCAGAACACTTTCTTGCCAGTTTAAAGGACACCTTAGAAAGGGAGTAGAATATTTGCTAGAAGAAACGTCGTTCTTTCTCGTGCAGGTGTCAAGCTGTGATTCGAATCGATTCCTATTTAAACATGCTCGTTTTTGCTAGCGTATAGTATTGAAATTCGCTGGACGGCGTCGGATCCGTTTCAGTTGGCGTCAGATCCAAAACCGGACAGACAAACTGGTCCAACACGGCTCGAAATTGGCAGTTCAAAGTTTTAGTGAGCATTCGCGTGCTCATAAAACCCACCAGAGAAGCGGTTGTAAACGTCCACCTTCAGAGAATGACCCCGACCGACCGGGGGACCGGTCTGGTCCTAATCCCTGGCCCCAAGTCTGGTTGAACAAGTGTGAGCGAGAGAAATTGCAGTGCGATCCAATAGATTATGATCTCGTTTCGGGGCACCGTCGCACCGCATCCGCAAAACTGCATCTCGCGCACATTTCTGGAACGGTCGTCATTTTGCGTCATAAATATTCGATCCAAACGAGTGGCAGGCAACCGTGAATATTCGCTTCGATGTAGTGTGCGATCTTGCGGGCAGCACACTTGCCGTATTTATAGTTGCCCCGTTGTGTACGGTGCTAATTAGGTTAATTTCGTTGCGATGCATTCGAACCAGTCGTTAATGCACGCTGGTCATCTGTTCAGTCACATTTCAGTCAACTCAGTGGGAAAGATTGGTGATTTCGTTCCTCGATGGGATCGCTTCCCCCGGCAAGCAATTATCGGTCACGGTTGGATTGAGCCGCGGCCAAAAATAATTCCCTGGTCGCAGCTAGCTTGGGTAAATTAATCACGCTAGGGTTAAAAAAAATCTTAAATAGTCCCACCAGAGAAAAAAAAAATCTCCGAAAAAACTCGCGACCACGAATGCTTGGGAAAAAGGGTGGAGACGAGTATTTTTTATTTAGTACGCTTTTAGCAACATGCGGTTGATTGAGTCGTTTCAAGCATGTCGTTTAGATCAACGTGTGCGCGCGCGCTTTGCGGAACACTTTGCGCTGACGAAGAACCGCAGCTCGCGTTGCCAATCAATTAGCGGCTCATTGGAGCGGCGATATTTTATTTGGATCAAATTTGCCAAACTGGATCCGCGGTGGAGTTCGCGTTGGGTTCACGGGGGTTGAACCGAGGTGGACACGCCAAAACAATTATGTGATGGTTGGAAAGGCACGCACGGGATGGAGATTGAAAATGGTGCCATAAACAAAATAGAATTTTTGCCGAACCGATTGGCGCTTTGGAATGTAGTTTTTGAAAGAGGTTTTGTTCAGGAAGTGGAATTGGCGGAGGAATTTTTTGTTGGCTTCGGTTACGAGCCAATTTTTCCGTTCAAAACCGCTCATTTTTTTGGTGTTTCTATCGATGTTTTAGATAAGTTTACGATCAAGAATTGCTATGCATCTGTTCTTTTTTTTTTCTTCTATCTTAACTCGAGGCATTTTACCTTTCTCGTGGCAAGCAATCGCGATAACCATGAACTTGAATTATGGGCTCACGAAAAATGTTCAGTTTGAGTGCGAGTGAAACGAACTGCGATGGAGGTGATAAGCAACGTCAAAAGCACTTTTCGAGCATTAAAATGAACAGTGCATCACTGAACAGATGAAACAGATTTCAGCCGAGATACGTGTCCCACACACTTGCCGAACAAATTGAACCAAACAATGATACACTTTCGCGGGCACTGTGGGTTTCAAGCCCGTCCAGCGAACTTGATGATGCACCTGAACCGTTGTGCGCATGGTCGTCAAGTCGTTAAGGACGGGTTGTGCAGCATGCTAATGGCTGGAACGTGAGTCTGCGCTGGGTGCGGATTCGAATTAAAGACAAATTTAATTGCAATTTTGTGCAGATTTGTTACACTTACGTGTCCTCTCTCGTACAAATTTGTGTAAATAAACAAAAAGAACAAGGGTTTGAAATTACCTTTATTGAATAGATGCAATGAAAAAGAGTAGCATATTCTATTTTATTCCGTACGATACCGGCACGCATCAAGTGCGCTTCTGGAATGATTTGAATAAAACTAACACTAACGCTTATCCTCGTCAGAAAACCCTTTTTCCGCGAAATGTGCCCCCAGCGTGCAGTTACGTTCACAGCAATCTTGACCCGAAAACAGAAGGGGCATGAAAATAAAACCCCGACCGGAGGACGGAACCCACGAAAGCGAACACGTAATGGAAAATTTCATTTTAATTCACGTATATATGCTTCCATCCGTTCGCCTCGTGCGCTTTGCATAAACCGGTCCGGGTTTTGTATGCGAAAATTTTGCTTCCGATTGCAACGCTTCCGCCAGTTCCGTCTGTTGCAGCGTCTGCCGTAGCTGCATCGGAGAGCGTTCGAAAAATGAAAATAAAACCGAGCGAACCTCGGTGCGAACGCGCTCTGTTTTATGTCAGCACACGGTCGTTGCAGTTTGTTTCACGCAACCAGCAGCAGCTGCAGCCGTGCAACCGTTTGCCGGAATTGGTGTGGATGATGAGAAAACTAAATTTCACTATTCCGGTACCGTTTCCCTAGTGGCAGCCGAAAAAGCGACTTGTGAGAGGTTTCGCAAGCAGACACACGCGCACACACACACACACACACACTGCTGGGAGGATGATGGGATAGCTCACCCATCCCACTCTAGTTGATGTTCATTCATTAATAAACACACCCCGTACCCGAACGGGCTATGAAACTGTGATACGTTTGCGACGGAGCACCGTGGCGAGCAAAGCACGTGCCAAGGAAAAATTCACCACAAACAAACAGGCATAAAACACTTACAAACACACACACACACGCACACACACACCAACGGGCATTAGATGCAACAGAGCGCTCGTCCGGCGTGGATGGGAAACGACTACAACATGCAGCGAATTAAACGGTGATGATGCACTAAAAATACGCGTAAGCAGAAGCACCAGCAGCGGTTACCATGGTGTCGTGGTCGATGACGACACGTTCGGTGGTTGGTTTGGTCGTGGCACGAATATTACCGGACGAGATCGTCTCTAGGGGAGATGGGAGCTCGTGCTGATATAATGGGATTTTTTTTGACGCTGTTCGAGATTTAGATTTAGATTCCATTAGATAAGATTAGAATTAGATCCCATTAGAATCCTTCCCAGATTTAGATTCCATTAGATCCAGATTTATGATATGAAAACAAGCGATTCAAAATTGAGGATAAGAATATTGAGATTATTTGCTTGGAGATTAAGAATAGCATTGATATGGATCGGAATTGATAATAATAGTCATCGAAGATATGGAAGATATGGATTTGGATTTCGATTGGTACAAAAGTAGATAATAATAAAACGAAACGACGCGAGGATGGGATCGCCAAGTAATGGATCATATTTTTAATAGGGGTTGATTATTTCTATTCGAATTTAAACGGATCTTGTGGTTTATCTGCGCGTTTGAAGGTTATCTCCTCTTCAAATCATCCCATACACTCTGAACAGTCTGATAACCAAACGAACTTCTTCCCTTCCCCAGTGCTCCGCAATGCGTTCAACGCGTTCGATCAGGAGAAGAAGGGATGCATCGGCACCCAGATGGTCGGTACGATCCTGAGCATGTTGGGCCACCAGCTCGACGACAAGATGCTGAAGGAAATTATCGACGAGGTCGACGCCGACGGTTCCGGTGAGCTGGAGTTCGAGGAGTTCGTCACCCTGGCCGCCCGCTTCATGGTTGAGGAGGATGCCGAAGCCATGCAGCAGGAGCTGAAGGAAGCGTTCCGTCTGTACGACAAGGAGGGCAACGGCTACATCACCACCCAGGTGCTGCGCGAGATCCTCAAGGAGCTGGACGACAACCTGACCAACGAGGATCTGGACATGATGATCGAGGAAATCGATTCTGACGGTTCCGGCACCGTGGACTTCGATGGTGGGTTGAACGAGATGTGTTTTTGTGCAGTTAAAAGTTACACCATTCCTAACGATTTCGCTTCCTGTCTTTACTTACAGAATTCATGGAAGTCATGACTGGTGGTGATGACTAAGTGCCTCT
>JXWZ01002730.1:0-10525 GCA_000956215.1 Anopheles farauti No. 4 | reverse complement strand
GGCCCTAGAAGCCGGACGATGCCATCATGATGCCACCGTTGGTGCCGTTCTCCCGGTGGTGGTGGTGGTGGCCGCCACCGCCACCGCCCCCGCCCCAGTCGGGAAACATCGAGCTGCTGCGCGTGATCGTCGGCGGCTGGGCGAGCCGGGGCAGCGTTTCCCGCGCCGGATAGTAGACAATCGGGCCCGGCGAGGGGGCCCGCGTGCTCCGCACCGTCGTCCGGATCGTGCGCATGCTGCAGTTGCTGAGCTTGGTCGAGGTGCTGCGCGTCGTGCCGACGCGCTGAAACCGGCCCGAGTTCCGGTTCGAGGCGTCCCCGTTCGAGAACGAGCTGTCGTCGTGGATCAGCCCGTCGTCGGGGGACTGGCGGCCGCGGGGTTTGCAAAAAAGCAGCAGAAAGATGCGCTTGAACTTCTCGCCGAAGATGACGTAGATGAAGAAGTTGACGCTCGAGTTGATCGTGACGAGCAGGTTCGACACCTTCACCATGTACTCCATGATCATGTTGTAGAACGCCTCGACGATGTTGATCATCATCGCGGGCAGGTTGCACAGCAGGAACACGATCACGACGCAGATCAGCATGGTGGCGAGCCCGATCTCGCGCTTCTCCGACCGGGACAGCCGCTGGCGCTCCTTGTTCGCCCGCCGCACCTGCCGGTAGATCATCAGGTTGAAGAACGAGATCAGACTGAACGGCAGGAAGTAGACGAAGATCATGTACAGCCAGTGGATGTACACCTTGATGTACGTCTCGTCCATGCGCATGTCGGACGCCTTCACGCAGTAGATGATGAGCCCGGTGTCCGGGTGGGTGGAGGAGATGAGCGTCACCTCCCAGAACCGGGGCAGGTTGTACAGGATCGAGAAGACGAGTATGCCGACGACGTAGAGGCGGGCCCGGCCGTACGTGCAGAGGGCCCGGGCCCGCAGCGGATGGCACACGGCCACGTACCGCTCGAGCGTGACCGTGAGCGTCAGGTAGACGCTCGCCGTCTGCGCGATCATCGCCAGCGGGTAGACGACGAGCGAGATCTTCGGGAAGATCTGGTAGTGGTAGTAGTAGAGGTAGCCCGTGTGCGGATAGATCGCGCACAGACCGAAGATCAGCACCGACGTGAGGATGAGGATCGTGTCGCACCGGGCCAGCCCGATCAGCAGATAGTTGATGCTGGAGCGCATCTGCGGCCGGGACAGGATCACCATCGAGAAGATGTTGCCGAGGATGCCGATCAGCGCGACCACGTTCATCACCACGCCGCTGATCCAGAACTCGAACTCCACCAGCAGCTCGTTGAGCGGGTAGTCGTCGTAGCAGGAGACGATCGCGAGCAGACTGTCGTTGTGGCCGTCGCTGCTGCCGGTGGTCGCGATCGGATGGCCGGTGGTGAGATTGCCACCGACCACCGGCTCGTCCACGCTGCCGTTGCCGTGCAGCAGCAGATGCTGCACCACCTCATAGTCCACGCCCGACGCGTTCATTGTGCAACGTCCGGCAGGTCCGTCCGGCGCATCGAGGCGTTCGCTCACTCACTATCCTCGGACTCGGACGATCCGATCGAAGGCCTGTTTACACTCTTAAAACCTCACGCAAACGCCGAACGCCAAAACCCGTGGGCGACAGTTCGTTCCATTTCGTTCGTTTCGTTTGTCGGTCCGGGTCGATTCCGAAGCGATTCCGTTTATTTTTCACTCTCCCGTCTTTCGAATCTCGTCCACCAAAGCTTTTCCAGCAGCGATCTCTGCCCTGCTGGACGCTGGTACATGATGCTGCTGCTGCTGCTGCTGCTGCTACTGCTGCTGTCCGCACAGTCAACTGGGAAAGGAAAAAATCGAAGAGCGAGAACAAAAACCAAACATAAGTATCACGAGCGCTATGGAAAATTATGGAATTAAACAAGCGTAAAATGGAATCTTCCCCTTTCGCTGTGGAAACACATTGCACGCTCAAACCTCTAGGATGTGCCGTCGTGTGTCCTTTTCGAGCAATGTGCTTCCCGTCAAACGTACGCAACACTGGCCCGTGCTTTCCTCGTGCTCGTGTCCTTCTCGAGGTCGCAAAAATATGACACTAGTGTTAAGGATAGACATGACTGTCAAGCGTATTTACGGAGCGGCCCGCGAGAAGGCGAGGCAAGTTATGGAGTTGTTTTTTTTTACGTTGCTGCTGCTTCTTCTGTTAACCCACACTGAAGTGGGCGCACTTTGGGCCATCTCCCCGGTGCAAGTGGGGTGGCATCAACAAACGGAAGCACCCACGCGCGATGGTAATGGGTTCAAACAAAACGCCATCGTTATCCTGCGGGCTGAGTAACGATACCGTCGGGTATTTCGTTAAGCGGTTAAATGTGACTGCTCTCGCATTCATTGTATTATGTGTGTGTGTGTGTTTTTTTTCGTTGCTTTTTCGGTTCGGAATATTCCGTTCGTTCGACCACGCTGGACGGAATAATGCATGAGAGTACGATTTAAATCGTGTTGACTCACCCGCACAGAACAACCGGGACCGGGTTCGCCTTCAAACATTGGAACATATTTTAATGAAATGCAATCCGGTGGATTATGATTTTCGCTCTGCTTTGCTTCCCCCGGTCGGTTTGTTTGGTTGTGAGCGGATGACTTTTTCTGCAATGGCAACGGGTGAAGCATACGGATTGATTCCAAAATCAACTTTCATGATGCTGTTCCATTCTTGGAACCTACGAAAATAAGCTAAATTTTCAACTCTGTACAAATGTAAACGGTTTTTCATTTATCTATCCGGCATAACAAATCAAGGTATATTTATGTTATGAAGTTTTTGAATTATTAGTCTTGGAATCATACAAATATAAATAAATAAATTGCTTTTTTTGAAAATTCCTCTTGTATTTTTTTAATTCCCCATTTTATTGATGGGAAGCATTTTCCCATTTTGATTTACACCAGTTTAAATATTTTGAGATTATTTTATTCAACATTTTGCATTGGTTTAAAACCCTTTTTTATGTGTAATTTTCCATATAAAATATTATTGTCAGCGAATCGTGTAGCTAGAAAAGACACTGTTTTTGGAATAAAATAAATAAAAAGTTTTTTTTCCTTAAGTTAAATAAATAATTTAAATTATTGTACGACATTAAAAAGAATGTATGTTTTGCTTTATGCTGTTTTGCTGTTTTTATAGCAAAAAAAAATCATTTTTTCGTTCTAGAATTAGAATGAATAAATTTCCATTCCATTTCAAAATGGAAAACAACCGTAAAATCAGTTTAAAACAGAAAGAATAAAAAAGAAAAACATTCTATTCCTGCTTGTTTATTAATGAGCATATTTATGCTGCAAAATTATGCACTATTTATAGAGACATCCCCTCGCCGGTCTGATCGATTCCCATGCTCTCACATCACCTTCGGTTGGTCCTACCAAATAAACGATCGTATTGTTATGGTTTTTACTTTTTTTTCAAAATGGGCCGAAAAATGCCTCTCATTACGTTGTTGCGTTAACGTTTTAATATGCGTGAAATCAGCAAAAGGCAACAAACGCATACGCAGATGCACACAACAATAAAAAAAACACTAAAAATAACACTCAAATGGAGGCGCCTGGTGTTTATCAGGAAATGGGCGAGCCGCCGCCTGGGGAGGACACCCCAGCGTATGGGGAGGACGTGAGCAATCACATTCGCCGCACGTTGATTCGCCGGTGGCAATATTGTGCCGCACGGTTGGCGTGTGCAGATGTAGATTGTGCGACACATTAAAGCGGCAAAGAGCACTCGAGCTTAAGCGACGGTCCGTTTTGCCTTCCCGGTGTATTTTCTCGCCCACTCAACCGACCGAAGTTTATAATCCACCACCCGTGGAATATTCACGCTTCTCTCCCATCCTCTCCGCCTCGGTACGCGCCCTTTCGCAAGAGAGCCGTCGGCGGATGTTGTTGTATTGTCGGTGAGAGAACGCTGTCGAAAGGGTGAGGTCGATGAGGGTTGGTTTTCTGCACTTTCCGGCATTCCGATGTCATGTGCAAGTGCGCGAAGCTCGAAAGAAATGGGCACACGAAACGAGAGGCGAAAAAAAAACAACTCTTCACACAGCGATGATGAAAGAAGGAAGCGAAACGGTCGTTTCCACTTTGGGGCATAACTTTTGCAAACATTAACAGTCGACGACTCGCTCATTTTTTATCTGTCACGTTAATGAGCGATTCCGGCGGGCGCTGTTTGTTTCGCTTCCGGGCTGAGGGTGTCAAGCTGTCCGTTGCTTAGAAGTCGCTGACTCTTGCATGGAACCCGTTGTGCTACATTGTGTATGCATTTTTTTTTATTTCACTGTTTTTGTGAACATTTTAAACTCGATCATCCAACACGCGGCAATGTTTTATCACACTGAATCGTTTTCCGGGTGTTAGCGGATGGTTCTTAGATGGAACAATACGTTAAAATGTTTTATAAGCTATTATTGCCTTGTTCTACGAAAACAATGGTTTTTGATTTGATTTTTAATTGATTTCGATTTTTTATTAGAATGTTTTTGATAGCGGAATTGATTTTTTCTTAGAATGGTTTTCGGATCGGATCATGCAAGGATAAGAATACAAAGTGGAGCTTTCCATCGAACCTTCGATGATTGTAATTTGTAGCTTTTCGTCTAACTTTTGCTGTTGTTTGATTTTTTCCTGGAAGAATATTTTAGACACAATTAAAAAACATAATTCCACGAAAGTCCTGGTAATTATTTGAGCAAGAAAACAACGTAGCTACGAAAAAGCAATCAAACCTAACGAAACTATATTAATCTATAGTGTTTTGATTGATTTTCAGAAGGAAGTCTTTTATGAATTTGTAAACTCGTTATTTTGTACAGAAGAAAAATGTTGTGGTCCTTCTAGTATTAAAATTTCATTTTTTCTCTTTCAGGAAGATCAACATAATCGTCCATTTGGAGGACGCTTTCATTGAAGGTGAATTTTTAATTACATCCATTTTACCTTATTGCCTCTTATTGCAAAGATAATTTAACAAAGAAAATATGGCTAGGTATATACTAGAACATTTAAAAAACATAAATTTGCTGAAAGTTTTAACAGTTGGGTTATTATTTGGTTTGCACACACCTATTTGTGATCTTTTACTTTATAAAAATGCACAAATTAAATGATTTGTATGTGGCGCCATATCTTGACGAGTAGCACAACTGTTTCAGACAGATTTTTATTTAAATCTTTTATTCTTCAAGAGATGATAAAATCCCAGTTTAATCTGTTCCAGTTTTAATGAGAGAATACTAAAAATGTTTTGAAGAGGTTTGCAAGTAACGTTGATAGCTTCTGAGGGAAAGAAATCATTACCCCTTTTAAAAGCGCTGTAAAGTTGGTACCAAACGTCGTTCAGCACTCTGAAGCTGGAATCGAGCTGAACGCTTTCGCATAATCACACGCAAACGCGCCGTCTAGACCGTACAACAGCGGCTTGGGGAATTCCTCATTTCCTAAAGCACGCGGGAACAGTGTTTAACTTGCGTGCTGCTCTTACGTTGCCTGCTTGCGTTCGCTTTGTATAAATGATTCCAGACGGGCAGCACCTCGTCTCTTCGGGTCGGCGGAGCGCCAGCGTTCGCACTCATAATTTTATTGTTTCATGGCCGTTTGAAGTAAAACACCGAAACGAGACACAAACAAAGGCCGCGGCCAGTGTGAAACGATGCTTGAAAGGCGACTCCTGCTGTCCTGTCTGTCAGTTTGTGGGAGAAATTGTAGCACCGAAGGGCGACGAAGGGGTCGAAAGGCTAATGGGGAAAGTGTGGCGCAATGATTAAAAGCTGCGTTTGCAGGCGAAATGTCAGGAATGAAGGAAATAAAACTCAACAACCGGCAACGCAGCGGCACGGATGCAAAACCCTCCGATGGGTCAGCTCACCACGGGTGGAGGCTTTTGTGCACTCCAAACTCCTTTCATTTGCAGGAAAGAATGAACCGCCGAAGCTGCACCCTTCGAACCGCTCTACTGCACCCCGATTGCATATCGTGCGCTGTGCTGGAACCAACCGAGCGTTAAAGTTACCACTTTTTTTCCCGAACAAAAAATCCTCCACTCTTGACGGTCGTCTTAAGGAGTCAATTTTCCGCGCCGATTATTTTGTGGTACCTGGCGTTTGAGATACTTTCCAGCGTCATGATTTAATTACACGCCGAATTCCATATCCTCGACGTCACCGCCACCGCTTGCCGTCGCTTCAATTGATAAGTTTAATTAATTTGAGAGTTGCCGCGATAGTTTTTCGCTTTGAAATACTTGAACCCTGTCTTCCCGGGCCGCTTGATTCTGTACGAGCGTCGGTTGGTGTACGTGAAGCAACGGACGGGGCAGGTTAGCCTTGTTGGCTGGCTTCCAGAATTCATAATTCGGGTGGGCCAAACAGGCAGCAACACGCACACAACAACGAACGGTGGGTGTGGACAATAAACGGAGATGTAGCGGCTTCGATGAGATGAGATCGGAATAATAAAATACGACGCTTCACCTGCCGGCTGCCCTTACAGAAACCGATCCGACAGCGTATTGATAAATCGGTTCAAACCAGTCTTCACGATAAGCGCACAGTGGATGAAACGGCACGCCCTTTCATGTCTTATTATGCAAAATGAGCAAAGTCCATATTGCCTTGTTGGCCGTTGCACAGAAATACAATTTTAGAAGCAATTTAAACTCTCGCGTAATTTATTTTCGAATAGAGTTTTCCATTTCCAGAGAATTCCATTTTCTCGTTTGCATAACCCACTGTCCAGCTTCGTTTTGCGCCACCTGTATTCCCCGTTCAGATCAATTCAATCATTCATCGCATTTCGGGTTGTAAACCTCCGGCTACTCGTGCTTTTCGTGTTGTAAAGGTTCGTTTTGATAATAATCCCGTCAGTAAGTAATGATGTGTTTATGGTGTAATCTACAAATGCCCGGTTTCGGAAGGAGAACAGAAACAGCGCCAGCAGCAGCCGAAGCAACAATATCTCCATTTCGTGGTTCCAATAAGCGAATGGTGCCTTCAATGGAACAGCTTGTGCGCGTGTGTGATATGTGTCGGCTTCAAAGATACACTTTCCAATAAAGAGGAACGGTCGGTAATTCATTTGTTGCGTATCTGATGCACGCTACTTGGTACAGGCATGATTTGATTTGGGTTTGTAATGGGTACAGGGTTTCTAGCCCAAATATACAATCTTCAATTTCCCAGCCAATTCAAAATTGCAAAAAAAAACTTTTTTAAAGGTTTGCTTAAAAGTTTGATGTTGAGTTTGATTTATGATTATTATTCTGTTATTCTTTTCTTCGAGTTAAATTTAAAGAAAATACGAAATTATGTTAACAGAAAATATCTACTTCGTTATTATATTTTTTGTAAAAAAATGTTTACACTACTTAATCTCGCAAACGGTTAAAAAATAAAACGGTTTTTATAAAAATATATTTAAAAACTGACATTTCAAATATATTTTTTTTAATATAAAAATTTTATAATTTTTTAAATATATCGTAATTATAACGATTAGGACTAATATACATTTTTCACATAATTTTCACATAATTATCTCTTGAGAAATAACTGAGTTTCACCTTCATAGTAAACCATTTTTACATTTTAAAACTAAATTCAATAGTTATTATAAATTTTTCAAGTTAATAATTCTAAGCGTTTGTTTGAAATGTGATTTAAAAAATTTAATTTCGCTTTTAATTCTTGTAACGGAGGAAAAGTACATGTAGTGATAGAACGAAAGAGTTTGTGCGTTTCTTTTGGTATTTCTTCAAATCAAAAAAAAAATTAACATACGAAATATTATATTGCATTAACGTATTTCTTTACAATTTTGTACTCGCTAGTTGGGTATTCACGTCAGAATGGAAATCTTGTTGTTCATGTAAAACAATATAATAAGATTTAGCTTTGACGGTACGGTTTGAAATAAATGGTTTAGTTTTGCTAAATTTATTTACAACAACTTTTTCTCATTGATCTAAACAAAGCACTATTGGAAAGCAAAAACCCCTGCAATAATTTTTAATGCTAAGCAAATTACAGCACATTGCCCGTTAGCGGTACTGAAAGCTTCGATACACTTTGATCCTAGGGCACGGAACACACCCGGCATGTCGGTAATGAATCGGCCCCGTCGGTGTAAAACATGCGAAAGGATATTGAATTGCAGCTGAAATCAAACCGACTGATTGGAAGCAAACCGTAGGCCGGAAGAGCGTGAGCGGTCGGCGACGCCGGAACCCATTTCAATATCGTTCACCGGGCGAAGCGGCTTTTTCTTGACGACGACGATTGGCTACGCCCGTATCGATGTCCGTCCCGGGTTCGACCGGATGATCCTCATCGAACCGACCTTCCGGGGACCTTCCACCGAAAGGTCGCTCGTGTGTGTTTGTGTGTGTGTGTGTGCTGATTGTGAATCGAAATGGTCTGCCTACTGTACGTGTGTATGTGTGGTGTGGTGTGTGCGCGAAATTCCAATATTTGCATGCAAATAATCTCACGGTTTTCTGGTGGGTTTTTCTCCTATATATTCTTATCTTCGCTCGAGCCAACACTGCCGCCCTAGCTTTCCTCCCTATCCGATGGGCTTTGGCATCGCAATGCGCGTACCATTATGCTCGGGAAGTGGAAACCGCACCGGTGAAACGATAAATTTGCCTTCGTTTCTATGGTAGGCATAGCGAAGCGCCGGTGAGAGTATCGGGAAGCGGAGCGGGAGGCTGCGAAGTGCCACTGAAATATTGATTGGCAAACGCGATCGATGCTACGATGCTGTTGCGGTAAGTACGCATCGATGGTAGCATTATCTTAAAAGACTTGCCTGCTTTAGCCGCACGTGCGAATATTATCCCACCGGTGTGACAAATGAGGTTATCTATAGCGAACGCCAGATAAAGCGCCAGATTTTCTCACTTCACGAAATTCGTCACCAGCAGGCTTTTTTGGGGAAGCTTTTCAAGGGTTTTCGGTTCGAGGCTTTTCGTGGGCAGAAGAAAACACGCTTTCCGTTCGAGCGTAACATAAGGCTCATATCACGCTGGTTGGGTGGTGAGACAGAAAAAGGGTGCCCGAGCCATCGATGCGCTTCACTTTAAGTAGGGTGGCTTCTTGGGCTGAAGACTACTCCAATCATCACCCACTCACGGCCACTTGTTGAATGTATGTGAGATGTGATTGGGATATTTTTTGTCGCTGTTGTTTGCGGCAATTTTTTTTTAGCTTTACCATCATCAAATCTCGGCGCCGGAGCCGCCTTTACATGCGTTTTGCTGTCTCACCCTCACGGCGATGCTGATGGTGGGTCGGTGTGTGCGTACATATTTCACGTATTTTTATCGAGTCACCCTTCCCGGACTTTCCACTCGCAGGATGGGCAGCCCGGCTTGTCGAACAGACCTACAAAGTGCAAAATTTATTCACACTGCCGCATAACAAGCCTCTCTCGGGTGTGCGTTGAAATGGAACTGAATTCGTTAAAGCGTACGGAGCTTGCTGGAGCTTCTCAAGAGCACCGCATGAAACGTGCTTTTCCCTGTATTTCGACATTGGTTGATATTTTAACCAAACTGAACCGCAATCGGAAGGGAAAAGACAGTGTGCGGAAGGTGAATGGAACACCGCTGGCAGCAATTATTCACATTCCGGGCCACGAATTATTTCGATCGGTATGCGGACAAGTGCACGATTGGCGACGGGGAAAATGCATTTGGCTGAGCTATGTGATACGCCATTTTTTCACGTTGCATTGCTACACCATCGGCAACACATCAGCGTGTGTTTCGGCTTTTCCAACCGATGGCATAGCTCGGCTTTCCGATTGAGTGAGCAGCAAAGCAGGGCGGATAAACCGCCGGCGACACAAGATGCGTTTAATCTTCATTTTTGGAATTCAGGATAAGCCGGTCGTGACTTGTCGTGTGTCGAATGAAAGTGTACTGTGGCATGCTGCGTGCTTGTGGGTGGGCAACCATGGCCAGGAGGAATTATTAATTGTCTACCAATTGGCCAAGGGGTTAGCTTCCGTTGTTGTCCGTAGCTCATTTATCACAATCTAACATTAGATTAGAGCACACTCTCAGGGAGATTAATAGAGATTTTTTCTGTTGAATCATTTTTGTATTTAGTTGGACGTTTCATGGTTTTAATTGTAAAGCTTTTATGAATCTATCAATTATTTTTTTATAAATTTACTATTATTAACACACTAACACAAAGCTAACTAAGCTGAGTGCTTGTATAACTAATCATTATTACCTGCATTTTTATATTTCTCATGATTTTTAGTATTTTATAAAAAAGTATCTTTATTACTATCACAAAAAACAAAAAACAAAAATATACAGAAATTTGTTACCTTATAGCAACAGTTGATTAAAAGGAGTGATTAAGCTTATGGATAAATTGTTTAAAATATATAGTAATATTTTAAATCATTCATTGTTTATTATATTTTAGCAAATTTCTAAAATATATTTTACGTTAGTGGTAAGGAGCATTTTATGACTTT
>JXWZ01002727.1:0-49318 GCA_000956215.1 Anopheles farauti No. 4 | reverse complement strand
GTGTTTGAGGCGAGAGAGTAAGAGAACGGAAGGGTTGTAGTTGGTATTTTTACGATAGTCTGGTAGTAGTAGCGATGCCTGGAGCCGTTGCAGTTGCATGTTGCATCGCACATTGCACCCGATCGCTCGGTTGTCTCCGGCTCCGTCCCTCTTACGTGCTTTTCGGAGGGGATCGGAGCAAAATCTGTAGGTAGCTACCCACCACCCGTCATCGTCTGAGAGGATATATTAACCAAAACTTACTTGGCGTGTTCTCGTTCATCACCAAGGCCTATCGCCTGACTCGAACGTTAGAGTGAACTACTCAAACGGATTAATTTGGTATCTCAATGGTCAAAATGGTCTTGTTGGCAACAAATTACATAGACTTTAACGTTTGTTTACATTTTCAACTGTTTTTTTAAATATATAATTTTGATTGATGTCGTTGTTGCTCGTCAAAAGTTTAAAGACTATACAAAATGTTCGTGATACGATTTGGGTTTTCATTTGTGTTTAGGGTTGGGTTTGTTAGAGTGGCCCGAAATGTAACATGAACTACAGCGATACCATAAAATGAAAGAGGAGTAGTCGTGTTGCTGCTATCGATCGGTTGGTATAAATAGCTAAACATTATTACCGGTACTTTAATTAAAAATATTATTACAAAGCGCTTATTTTTCCTCATTTCCAGCGTGCATTTTAATGGAAATGGAAATATCACACATTTGCACGATGACGCCCACTGTTTAGTGGAGCTACATAATGACCCACTTTCGTGGGATATGCCCATCTATGGAAGAAACGCGCTAACGATTGCCATGTTGCGGTGAGCAATAACGTCCAATCTGGCGCCTTACATGCGTCCCACACTGCTTCTAGAGGCAGGTTAGGTTTGTTTACATTTTCAACCCAAGCCGCCGTGTTGTCGGGATGGGTTTGCGGTTGATCAATACTCGCAGAGTAAAAAAAAAAATATATATATATATATATATTATATATATTTAGAGAGAGAAAGACAGATAATACTAAGAAAAACGATATGGCAGTGAGACGAAGCCAAAGCAAACGAAAACCAAGATCCGGTATCGTGTAACCCTTTTACGATTTTTCGAAACTGCGCAACACAACATTTTTGGATGACACAATGTTCCTGGAACTGACCATGACCACATCTAGGATGTGATGTGCGTTATTTTCGTACTCCCAAACAAGCCGGAAGTATCGGAGCCGTTTAAGTTTTGCCGTACCGTGTGAAAGAAAGATTAGACTTTTGCGGAAAAGTGAATACCAAAATACACACAAACAGCGATACTACGACGCTGTTCCTTACGTTACTGCCAAATCGATCGGTTGTGAGTCTTGTAAGCAAATTTATTTTGTGTTTTTTTTTTACATTTTTACTACGCCGGTGCATATTTTCCTCGCTCTCGCGCTCTCTATTGAAAACACCCATGACCTACTTTTGCTCTTGTACGCTTTCGTATCGGTATCGTGGGAGGCTGAAGAGGGTGGCGCAGAAGAAGGGATGGGACGGGTGGCGGTCGTCCGGTGTTTCCCGGAAGGCGGTAACATCGCAAACGGAATCAGTTTGTTTTGCTATTCCGGGAATAACCGAACGCCCCGACACTGATTCGCCGATACACGGATGTCGTCTGTGTTTACGATTTAAACGATCAGCATTTCGATAGCAATTCGATTTATTTTCGGTTCAAAACAAACAACATTTTGTCCGAAATACTCCCACCACATTTAATTACCGCCGGGGGATTGGCTTTCTGAGCGACCAAGCGAACGTACAAATGCTGCTAGCCGTGTGATAGATTAATCAAAATTTAATGTTTAATATCGCTTTGACAGCCTTTTAAATTTTCTTATGAACACTTCACAGTGGATGGAGTGAGTGGAATGAGTGGAATGATTGTTTTAGTTGAAAGCTAGTTTAGCTCTAGCATAATTAGGAATGTTAATGTAATTTTTTGTAATATAAATTTTTTCAAGCTAATGTACCTAATCTAATAAAAGAACAGGTCTATATAGGGGTTTGTTTTGGTTATTACGGGTAAACTACGTAACCTATACTATTTGCTACAAAGTTAAAAATCAGTAGAAAACTGAGCCGCTGAACAACAAATGACAGCACTAAAAGGAAAGAAAATAAGCCAATGCCCGTAAGACTTTTATATCGTCGTCGTAAACCTGACGTATACCAAACGCCGCTCATATTCTAGTCCAGCCCCTAGGAAGCAGCAGCCGAAAACGCAAAGAAGCTTGATGGTAGACAACAGGTGTAGTGTAACAGCACCAGCCGCGCCACCCAGCACACCACGATCACTAGAAAGATCGGGGGAGGGAAGCGAACGATGATGAAGCAACAAAGTATGAAAATCCTGCGCTCGCGGGAACGCCGCGGGGTGGAAGTGTAAGTGTAAGCCGCGAGCAGACGAGAGTCGGCGGCCAGTTGCTTGCCCGCCCTGAGTCAATGGACGGGAGTGAACTGTTTGTTATTGCGCAGTATTTTATTTCCACCCTAGCCCCAAACTTCCACAAGCGTGTGCGACGAGATCGCGCGGAGTTGCGAGCCGAAAATGACTCACACGCGCAAAATATGTCGGTAACTTCGCTTCGCGAAAATATAACGCGCGTATCTGGTACCGGTTAACGGTCATTTGTGTTACGAATAAGTTGTGGTGAAGTTCACCTTTTCTGGGGTGGTAAGTTGGTGAAGTGTGTTTGTCGCAAGGCCGCCCTACCTTCGGTTTTCATTCCGATGCAAATAATGTGATCTTCCCTTACTTCAGCAAAACGGTTGTTGTTTCGTTGCTGAGTTGCTGATGTAACAATTCGCTCAATATCGTAGCAAAACAACGCTTGAAGCGCGGTTCGGGCTTGAATCCTTGACACAGAGCGACGGGCACCGTTGTGGTTCGGAGGAGAAGGGTGAGCGAGACACGTGGGACATAAATGCATGGAATTTTTACACCGTCACGTTTCACTACAATGTCATGTGCCGACAGTTTGTGCGTGTGTGTGTGTGTGAAGTGTAGGTGCCGAGTGCAACAAATACGGCCGCCGACTATGGCGCCAGTTATGAAAGAAGGCGTCGCTGGGAAGCCAGCCCGTACGTGTGCAACGGTCTTGTGATGATTGCCATTATCGGCTAGCAGTTGATAAGAAACGTTAATGAATAAGAAGAAACATTACAGTCTGTTTATCGTGTGATTTGGAAGACTGTAGTGTGATAATGAATTGTTTTGTACAATTGTTTTCTTCAATTTTTGTCATGTTTGAAGCATAAATATTATTGGATCATACAAACGCTGCTGAGAGCAGTTTAGTTTAGTTTGGTTTAATGTGTGTTGATATATATGTGCTTTCTGCACACCACATTACCAGAACGACTGCAAGTTTTGCTCAACGCTACATTTAACACCTTCACCGGAATTGACACCTTTTTCACGTTTTTTCACGTGGGTACTGTTGCGATGTTATTCAGACGGCGGCAACACTTCGTACGTCAACACACTGCGTCAGCTCGATGTCGCGTGGCAAACTTTGTTTTTCTACTGCTAGCTTGCTTGTTATGTGGATTGGATTTTATTGTCCACACCGAAGAAACACATACGGGGTTGTTCGGTTGGGTTTTCGTGATTGTCCAGTTTTATCTTCATAGTGTTATTTTCTTTGCCGGATTCCATTGTTACGATCCACGGTTTGTTATTTTCATGTGAAAATAATCGCTTCTTTGCTAACTATCAATTGCTGAATCAGTATTAAAGCGGTTTAGTACGTCACTGTGTCTCATAGCATGATAAGAGCGCATACAAAGCACACGCGCGTGTAGTAGCGCAAACGTGATCTGGAATGAAGTTTGCAAATATTTATGTAGTTGGGATTAATGCTGGTATTCGAACGTTATGGCCAACGCAATCACGTGTGAAATGTAATTATTTTTCTAATCAGTTTGTCTTTTACTTACTCCTTTCTTTTGCAGATAGACGATCACAATACGGCCAGATAGGAAGAGCGAGATAGAGGGAGAGAGAGAGAGCCGTAACGTGTGAAAAACAGTGCTGTGTGCAAGCAGTGCTGCGGACGATATTCACTTCACGGTGGTGAAATATAGACAGAAGTGACAAATTTTGCCCCAGACTATGACATCCAAAACTGCCCAAAGTGCTCCAAGTATCGCCATCTCAACGCCAGCATCGTTAAAAACAAATTCTTCGCTAACCTCGAACATGTCGTTGTCATCGGCCCTGACCATGTCCTCGACGATGTCGATATCGTCCGCCGAAACAGCGATGTCTGCACCACCGTCGTCGGCTTCAGCGATCGTCAAGGAAGGGTGGCTGTACAAACGTGGTGAGCACATCAAGACATGGCGTTCGCGATATTTCATCCTAAAGAGTGACGGCACACTAGAGGGCTACAAAATCCGACCGGATCTGCAGTTCCCGACGGAACCGTCGAACAAGTTCACCGTACGTGACTGCCAGATCATGTCTATCGACCGGCCCCGACCATTCACGTTCATCATCCGCGGTCTGCAGTGGACGACGGTGATCGAGCGCATGTTCCACGTGGAGGATGAGGAAGAACGCAAAGCTTGGGTGGATGCAATCCGAAGCGTAGCGAACAAACTGAACGAGGAAGAAGTGTATGCAACACTGCCGCACCAGGCCGCCGACGACGATTGCGAGATGGGTTCGATCGCCGAGGACGAGCTGGAGCCGGAAAAGATTCCCGTTTATGGTACGGCCACCGATAAAGTGAGCGGCAAAAGAAAAGTGGTAAGTTGAGCAGCCACGGCTCGATCATCGGTTCCATCTACTAGATTGGTAGTACTAAACTTGCTTTGGGTTATGTTGCAGACGCTGGAAAACTTTGAGTTCCTCAAGGTGCTCGGTAAAGGAACGTTCGGCAAGGTGATCCTGTGTCGTGAAAAAACCACTGCAAAGCTGTATGCGATCAAAATCTTGAAAAAGGATGTCATCATACAGAAGGACGAAGTTGCGCACACGATGGCTGAAAGTCGTGTACTGAAAACGACAAACCATCCGTTCCTGATTGTAAGTTCCGCACATCTGACTCCTGATTGTCTTTCTGTTTTGGCCGATAGGTTGATATAATTATCACATGACTTTTGTTGCTCTCCTCTTCCAGTCACTGAAGTATTCGTTTCAAACTGTCGATCGCCTGTGCTTTGTAATGCAGTACGTTAACGGTGGCGAGCTGTTCTTCCATTTGAGCCGTGAGCGCATGTTCCCTGAGGATCGGACGAGGTTCTATGCAGCTGAAATTATTTCCGCTCTTGGGTAAGTACGCCGCTATGCATTTTTGTTGTAATAAACCTTTATTGTAAGACGCGGTAGGACCCACAGGATGATGTTATACATCCAGTTTTAGGTCATACCTGATATATTGAATCTATAAAAATGTTCAGTTATTGAATAACGTAATGTACGATGAATGATGATTGTGTTATTGAATATAATGGAATTGTGTTTTGCAAATGACTTGATTTGAATCTTGCTATGCAACGGTAAAAGAATCCAACTTGTTTTGTAATTTTTGTTATAATTTTTATTGGATTTTAAGTTTTTTTTTTAAATTTGTTACAATCTTCTTGAGGTTTTTTTTTTGAATACTATGCTGAGCATGTTGAAGTCCAAGAACAATACCCTAGTTGTCGCTTTGCTGCTGGTGGTAGAGTAGAGACGGTTGTGCGTTGCTTTGTTTTTGTTTGCTATGCTCCGTTATGCAATATCGGACAGGAATTTCAATAACACGATTACACAACTAACGGAAGGTGGTTAAGGTGGTAGGAAAGCAGCTGTTGGTGCTGATAATGTCAACACGATTAATCCTTAGCGTGTCGCGGTTGGGTTGGCAATCTATTCGCGGATAAACTCAGAAGCAAAAAATAATAACAACAGTTTGCTTAACTCTCCTTGACCAATCGCTATCGGCATTTGTGGTTATCGGTAAAACCAGCGATTGCAATGCAACAGGACGCAGCTACTGTTGTTTGTTATGGCTTTCAACACCCGGTCACTGGCTTTTTTTCGTTATTATTTTGCTGAAGCTTGCGCAACTGCTTCGCTTGCTTATTGCACTAATCCCTCGTCACAGACTCGCATTCCGCAAGTGTATGATACGGAATTTCCAGAAACAATAACATTGTTCGCGGGTAGCACCAGAAATTCCCCCACAAGGATGGACACGAGCGGTATAGGGGGTCGGTCAATATCGGTAAAAAACAACATAGCGCCAGTGAGTCGTTGACGCAAACTCTGGGGGGTTTTGTGGAGAACGAGCACAACAAATAGCCGACTTTGCCAAAGCAAAGCCAACTAGCCAAAGCTAGTTAGGCAAGTGGATCAAATGGGCGTGTATTGAAGAAGGGTTTTAATTGCATACACACGCTACCAAATCGTGTGTTTTGCTATTTACAGAATAGAGTCTGATTCGGATGAAGTTCTGATGCGATCGGCTAATGCGACCACTTGTCGATAAATGTGTAGTGTACTATTATGACGAGGGAACGTCATTATCCACTAACAATGTTGCAATTTTGCCTCGGTTAAAAATGTTTGCTCAATACATTATATTGCAATGCGTTCAGTTCCGGCTAAACGTGGATTGAATTGCAAGGTAAACGGTAATACACTTTAAAGTTTCAATCATTCTTGTAATCGAATACGTTACTCAACGCTGAAATGGTCCAAATATGACTGGGAATGAACGAAATGGGAGAACATCCATCGGCAGGTGTTGAAATATTTTCTTAGCTGTGACACATTTGTAGTGGATTAACAGATTTATCCTCATTCTATTGTTAATCATCGGTTGTTAAAAGCGGTAAAATACGTAGCAAAGTATATTAAAAAAAATAAGACGACATACATCATTGCCAATTTGGAATTTGACTCGTTAACCTTATGGTGATTAAATTGTGTTAAAACATGAAGTTAATTAATTTTACACTTTTTCAGATATGTGTGATCTGTCATCTGTGTGAATATGTGATTTTTATGGGGTCCAAGATGGGCAATCTATTATTTTGGAACCTGTACCATGAGTTTTTAATGAGACGAGTTTGTAAACAAATTATGGTGTATGATTTATGACTAACTGTGCTTCGATGATTCTATTCATTTTCTTAAACCCAAGTTGCCTATGAATGATGCTAACCATGTGGTCCATTTTATGTTGTTATTTAAACGTTCGATTTCGATTCGACCTATTGCCATTATTGTCATGCTTATCGTTAAGAAATATATGATTCACTACACTGCTCACGTTGGCACCGTGGTGCAACAAACAAAAGAGTAAACATTGATGTAAAGTACCACCGCGCGAGACCCGTTTGTCATGGACTTAAATGATGATTCAATGGTTAAACTATTTCCTCCGAATATTGCCTGCGTCCGTCTACCGACCACTACACCGGCCCGCCCACCCAACGCA
This sequence comes from Anopheles farauti No. 4, assembly GCA_000956215.1. Lineage (NCBI taxonomy): Eukaryota > Metazoa > Arthropoda > Insecta > Diptera > Culicidae > Anopheles > Anopheles farauti No. 4. The sequence continues at coordinate 41,866 of JXWZ01002727.1, read as the reverse complement.
TAGTGGTGACGATAGAACGGCTTGTTTTTCTGTTTGCTGTTGTTTCCCGTCGCTGTATTGTGTACACCCATTTAAGTACGCGCCGTTTCCGCCGTCAACTGCGTCAACCGATTGGCCCTCCTGTTCGCCTCTTCTGGTTTTGCACCTCCCACCTTCGGGTTGACGAACAATTCATTCATAAAAACTGCAGTGTTTTGCACCGGTTGGGAGTTGTGTTTGTTTACGGCTACGGTGTGGTCTTTCTGCATGACGATAGCGGGTTGACGTCGCGTACCGTGTGCTACGCAGTCTCTCTTTATGGTTCTCATTAAAAAGAAAGCGACTTTTTGAAAGCAACACGGGATTGACGTCAGTAAGTCGGCATTACAAACGAACAAATATCAGTTCTTGGATTGTCGGGTAAACAACAGCGTCTCGTTACGGTTCTAATCTAGATGTATGTGATTCAACAAAATAGCAACAACTAATTCGATTACCGGATAATCTATTTACTTTCATTTCTACCACATTGTGATGGTTTTTTTTACTTATTAATTGTTCCTTTACAGTTATTTGCACTCGCACGGTATTATTTATCGTGATTTGAAGTTGGAGAATCTTTTGCTGGACAAGGACGGTCACATCAAGATCGCCGATTTCGGTTTGTGCAAGGAAGACATCACTTACGGTCGCACGACGAAAACGTTCTGCGGTACGCCGGAATACCTTGCACCGGAAGTGCTGGAAGATAATGATTATGGTCACGCGGTCGACTGGTGGGGCACGGGTGTCGTGATGTACGAGATGATTTGCGGCCGCCTACCGTTCTACAATCGCGACCACGACATCCTGTTCACGCTCATCTTGATGGAGGAGGTGAAGTTTCCGCGCAACATCAGCCCGAACGCGCGCAGCCTGCTCAGTGGGCTGTTGGTAAAGAATCCGAAACAGCGGCTGGGTGGAGGGCCGGACGATGCCAAGGAAATTATGGCCCACCCATTCTTCGCCAGTATCAACTGGACGGATTTGGTGCACAAACGCATTACACCCCCGTTCAAGCCACAAGTACAGAGCGACACGGACACCCGCTACTTTGATCGTGAGTTTACCGGTGAGAGCGTGGAGCTGACACCATCAGATAATAACGGTCCTTTAGGGGCAATTCAGGAGGAACCTCACTTTTCGGAAGTAAGTATGGGCTGATAGTTCATTTTGGCGCTTTCTTTCCGTTGTTGGCATCCTAATAATTTATCGTACCATCCTATTTCATACTTCCAGTTCAGCTACCAAGACATGGCATCGACGATGAATACGCCAAGCTTCATGAACCATTCGCACAACTTTCCTCCGATGCAGTGAAACGAATACACGTTGCAGCTCCCCCGGAGCAAACGGATGTCTTGTGAATCCTTTACCCGGACGTCAGTGAGGGGAACTGACGACACACTGCGAGGTACGTCCACTGGAAACTTCACCGAGGAATTGAGGTCTCCTCCAGGAAGTAGTGCTCTGTCCGGCAACAGAAAGCAAGGCGAGCTGAATACAGCCGAGGCAAGGAGAGTTGCAAAGAAAAACGTAACAAACAAAGTAACGTAATGATTTGCAACGCGCAAGCCGATTTTCGTCACGTTATAATCAAGTCCCATAGCCCAGATTTGTACCGTATCTGTCAGAAGCTACCGGGAAGAGCATGGTACCAGCGAATGGTTTCCTATAGCAACACAACACACGTTCTCGTATTGTTTTATTTACGTTTGCTGAGAATCCGGGACAAACTACTGACGCTACTGACGCCTCTCTAAGAAATCATTTTTACATGCCAAACCCATCCACGACCTTTCACTTCATCACCTTTACACCGATCATCATCAGCACAACATTCAACATTCTGCACAAACCGGTACTCCCATTCCCATCATAGCCAGAAAAGTACGAAACCAAAAAAAAAACGCAATATTGTGAAAACGAGAAAGATATCTACCTACCACCGTGCCAACTTTTGCCATAACAAAAAACCAGCATAATGATCTCAAATCACGGTATATTATAGCAGCAGTGAAAATATTCAACCAATAGCTCAATCCACCACCACTTCAGAGTGCAATACAGCATCACACGTACAGGAAAATAGATTCTTTTGGATGGGGGAAATTCCGAGATAACAGATCAACTGAAATATGACCACAATGCACGTTGAGTTGTGCTTGCGCGTTTCATTGCGTCATAACGAATTGTAGAATGGGTTAAAACAGATGCGTATTGTTTTAGTAGTGTAAGTAAGTCTATAGAAGTAGAATCGATGATGCTCTGAACAAAATGGAAAACCATGTACGTGCAGAGTACAAGATTGAGCTAATCTAGTGTAGCAGCCGATTAACATCGAATACCTCGCGGTTGAGATTGTTTAGATGAGTCACCCCCCTCCCCCCTCCCCCTCCTTCCTCTCTCTCACCAGAACGGTGGAACAGTGCTTGAGAATCGCTCAAATATCGATTTACTACAGCGTAGACTAAACGCGTTTGTTTCAGGAAAACAGTGTCCTAGTAGACTAATGACTTTACTTATTACTTCCTTGAGTAAAAAAAAAAAACACACACACACACACACACATAGGCGTGTCCTCTAATGTGGGGAGCACGGGTGTTAAAGTGCAACAATATAATAGGGATGGTAAGAAGGCGAACGAATCGAAAGTGACCCTCATGCAACGGGGCGATGAAGCCTGCCGTGTTGTTGTGAGGAGCTGCTTCTTAGAGTAAGTAAAGCGCCAAACGTGTGCGTAAGCAAGGTGGAAAGCAACGGGCTGTGATAGAAAGAAGTTAATAGTAATAATTATTATAATATAAAAACGATATACGTGTGTGTGTGTGTGCCGCTCGCTGAAATGTAATAACAAAACAAAATGAAGAGAACAAAAAAACATGTAATGAGAATCCTCTCTTCCAGCATTATAACGTCGTACGAACGCACGAAACAAGCCAAGGAGGGACAGTTTGTTTTTAGTAAAGCTTTTCGGAAGCAAAACATACTGCATACCCCACACAAAAACAAACTCCAACGTATATTGTGCGCATTGCAATGGAATGGTTAGTTCAGACGATTTTTTCTTTTGTTTTCCTTGTTTTGTTGCAAACCGGCTTGCCCATCCGAGATGGTGTCAAAGCAAGATGGACTGGTGAGGGATTTGGTTTACTATAATAATCGCTTTAATGTCTACCCGTGTTCCTTAACAGGTATATGCAGGATTGTTTAAAACCCCGGGAAAATGCATAACCGGGGGAATAGGGATAAAATCAGCGGAAAGAAACCGCAGGAAAAGAGTACGTGTGCTTGTATATAAGCTCTGGCAACACTATTAAGAAGTTGTCGCGACGCGCGCTACATGGCTCTATCGCAGTGCATTGAGTTTGGTTGTTTTGACCGCCAGGAAAGCTAGACGATTAACAGAGAAACGTAATTATTAGTGCATTAGAACGAGCATATATCTTCTTCGTAGTAACTCCCATAGCATTGCTAAACCTCGTTAAGCAGCAGCAACAGCTGACATACACAGATAAGAGAAAATATCACTGCCTTAGCTAATGCGACACGTTGACAAAGAAGTGCAACATTAGATGTAAGCAACGCACGTTAAACTACTGTACACGAACTCATGCATGGATGCGTCAGGATGCTCCATATATGGTTAGAATGGGCTATAATTATCAATATTATACATTTATGGTGATCGAGACTCTACGTTGTTAATTTAGCCAGCAAAGCACAACTCTCCAAGCGCGATCTTTCCTTTAGTTTTATTTTAACGTTCGGTGACATAAATGGCACGCGCGCGGGTCTAATTCAAGCCATTATTTCGCAATTGCTGCTTTCAATGAATTAATAACCCTTCGTGCACGGATATGAACACAATGCGTACGAAAAGGATAAACATGCAATCGCACCTTACGTTTATTTTTGCGTAGTATTCGTTCCTTTAAATGTATAATTTGCTAACAACATGTGCTATTGTTTCATAGCACCGCGTGAGGTAACTCCCAGTATCATCGTAGCATCGTTGAAGATCGAATGCTTCCGGTACTGCGTTAAAGGCGTGAATTCTGATACACATTAATAGTACATTTGAGCCTAAAAGTGTGATTCAAATCCCCTACCAACAGCACTATACGCTCGCAGAATCTATCGGAAATCCAAACAAACTTGTATGTTTACTGATGTCAGTGAAAAAAAATCGCTTGATTAGTTTTTTTTATGTCTGTAATGCAAAGAATACGTTGTTGTTTTGATACATTGTTTTATCTTACGAAAGATATATACAATGCTGAAATTATTTCGTGAAATTGGCTTGCAGAACGTAGTTGTGTTAATTAATCAAAAAGTTGCTTTTAGTTCGATTTTCGTTTGCCTGTTAGAATGTGGCTTTGATGAATTGCTTTTCGTAAAAAGGGTTTGAAAAAGAGAGGGAGAGAGAAAGAAAGAGAGAGAGAAAGAAAGAGAGAGAGAGAAAGAGAGAGAAAGAGAAAGAGAAAGAGAGAGAGATTTAATGAATATTGTTCGGTAACATAAAAAACAATTATGCATAGGATATTGTAGAAGAGTGTCGAAACGAACCGGCATTGGTGCTATGATGAATTCCATACGCTCAGCTTAACTCATACACCATGGACATGCATGGCTCGTGTTATTGCGAAGAAAATAAACTAACTCCAAAACGCTGCATACGAAGCAAATGTAGGTCTTGCATGCTAAAATGGCAGTGGACACATTTCAGTGACGAAAACCATCAGATCAAAAACAAAGAAAACATGAGCAACGAGAAAAATAAGTAAACATTCACTGATTAAAAAAGCTACTAAACAACAGTTTAATGAGATAACAATGAAGAAAAAAAAACGTTCAGATGGTGTATCCACACTCTACGCGTTCTCCCAACACTGATAGCTACTGACTGCGTATCAAAATACTATTAGCAAACAAGGCCACAATAGTGTTAAAGTAATCCGTAAGTACTAGATAAATTTAATATAAAAAACACAAAAATGGGAAAGAGCTGTGATATAGTTTAACGCGCATTATGCGATTCCGAAACAACCGAGAACAACGGGAGCGGTAATGTGTAGTATAGTTCTATTTTTGCATCGATTGGACGCCGTTTTCGTTGCTGATGTCTTTCTCGTCTGGTGCAATACTGCCATCGGCACAATTCCTTCGCATGTAGTGTGAACGTCGGGATGCTGCGGACCGGAAGCCAACTCCACACCGTGCACACTCGTACGGTTTCTCGTCCGTATGTCGACGCATATGCGTTTTAAGTGTGCCTTTCTGGGTGAATGAACGATTGCACAACTCGCACTGATATGGCCGTATCCCGTCGTGTCTACAAACATAGCAAAAATTATAAAAGCTTTGCACAGGTATGGTAAAACTACCGACTACCTTTGCTTATGTCGAACTAGTACAATGCTTTGTTTAAATTTTAAACCGCACACATCACACTGGTACTTGTGTTTCTGTGATGAGCTGCTTTCGAGGTACTGTTTTAGCGCAAGCTGTCCGTGTTGACTTTCCAGGTGTGCCTCGAGCAGATGCGCCGTGGAAAACTTTTCCTTGCATCGATCACATTCGATCATTGCCTGCTTGGATTGCATTTCCCAACCACTGACGGTGCATGCGTGCTGGATGTGGTAGGTGACAGCCGATTGTGATTGCAACATTTTCCCACATCGATTACACTCGCACGGTACGAAGTGTGCCACCGCTTGGTCGTGTTTGATTAGCTTGTGTTTCAGTAGGGTTTTGTTGGTTTGGAATCGTTTTTGGCATAAATCGCACGCAACGCCTTCGTGCTGCTGGTGTGTCCGCTCGTGGGCAACTAACCGATCTTTGGCGGCAAACATTTTTGGGCAGTCGGCGCACTGGTAAGGCTTTTCATGCGTATGCGTTCGTTCGTGAATCTGCAGATGATGGAGGTAGTGGAAAGATTTCGGACAAAACTGGCATACGTACTGTTTCAGTCCCTGGTGGGTGCGGATGTGCCGAATGAAGGAGCGCATACTTTTGAAATGTCTTTGGCATACGGTGCACTGAAAACAATCGTCCGACTTTGTGTGGCAGTGTACGCCTACATAATGTTCGCGAAACGAAGTGGTATTCGTACGAAGAAGTGTACAGTCTTCGCAAGCCGGTTCCTGCTCGCTTGAGGAATTCGGATTGAGCGTTTCATCTTCTGTGTTATATAAAGAGTTCGATGGTTCTGAAAGCGTCGGACTGCCTGCTATAGCCTCGGTGACTACTTCATCCAATATGTCGACTTCTAAATTAGTGCAAATCTCCGTAGGATTCTGTGCATCTTGTTCGGACCCTTCGTCAAACGTTTTTTTTCGGTATCGGAAAACAGTTTCAGCTGATTGTATGGCAAACTTTTGGAATACGAAACAATCATTCAGCTGCGTAAAGCAAGCTAGACAAAGCTTCAGCGAGCAGTATTCCGATTTTAGCTTGTTTAATTCATCCTGAAAATAACACTAACACAAGTTTACCATCTGGAGTTTGGTAGTATGTTGTAAATAAAAACCTACCATAAGGCCTGTTATGCTACCGTACATAGCTAAACAACTTATTCGAAGTCCATCGACATCTACCTCTGTATCCAACGGAAGCATCGTCGAGGCATTTTCTAGGCAAATTACGCACTTTATTGAATCCATGGAATTCGTACTAACAGTCTTTGAACAAGGTTTTGTTTCATGGATATAAAATGGAGCTTGAGTGCAGATTATGTTTTATTTATTGGTATTATCAATAAATAGTTGAATTATTTTATTTTCGGTCTTTTGGCAACGTCTCGAAAAACATGCCCAAAACAATATTCACAAAAACATAAACAAACAACAATAACCGCGTTTGACGTCCCAAGTCACAGATCTACAATGTTGTGATCTAGATGCAGCTGCAACCAAACTGACAGTCGATGAAAATATAGAAATTTCCTTTTTTTCCTTCGGTGTTCGGTTGTTTCTCTCTGTTCGCATAGCGTCAATTCAAAATATATCACACGCAGCTTTATTTTCTTTTAAATTGATGGGCCCCAGGATGAGACTACCGAAGAAAGGTAAATAAATGATTTATTTTATACGTTTTATATCCAATTAACTACCAATTCTAAAAAACGGCTGAATTTCTGTGTTGATATTGTTGTATCATATTTGTTTGGATGCTGTTCGTAAAACCAGTTGTGCAACTACAATACCCTAGCCTCTCCATTCCTACTTATGCCGGTTTATTTTGGAATGTTGGGGATTCGGAAGTGGGAACGGCGAAATATTTACGATAAATTTCTCAATTAGGTTCTTGAGCTGGCCAACAAATTGTTACACATCATTTTACGTATGACATCTGAGGTTCGAAATCTACTATGTAGCACTAGCAGCGTTGTGCTGCTGCTCGGTCAGCCTTATCCTGGACTGTGTTATGTGGTCAATCCCAGGCTTCGCTGCTACAGATAGATTGGGGAAGATAGTGTGCAGCGGAATTTTACGCTACTACCCTTCTTTTTGGTGCCCAAGAGAACCTTTGATTCCGTTTCACATTCACTGCCAGAACAGCTAACGAATTTGGGGTAATTTTTACTTTCGATAGGCTACCGTAGTAGGCTATGTACCAAAAATTGCATTCACCAAAGTAGCACGCAATCCCAGTTCGCAATTGGCATTCAAGCTAAACGCTTCAGTTTTTAACAATTTTTATTTAATCACAGTGAAACATAACTCCGGAGAACGCTTCGTTCGCCATAGTGTGCTGTTCGTGTGTTTATTGCAGTGTAAAGTGCTAAAAGTATTGTTATGGAAAGGAGTTTGCTCCTTGAGGACTTCTCGAGTGACAGCGGATGCTGTCATCGAAGGATATCCCCAGGATCAAGTCACGATCGGGTGGCCGAACAGGAAATAAGGCGAGAGAGGTAGCGCTCTCTCGCTACAATGCTCGCTGAAGCATTGGACTAAACAGTTAGCGAACTGGATATGACGAGATTTGCTACTTGTTATCTTGGTATGTATTCTATAATGTTATTTTCCTGTAAAATATTGCTATTAAAACGGGTCGCAGTGACGAAAGGACCGAAATGAAACTGACCAAAGGAAACCAGTACTCTTGATCACGAGAACTCCTTCAAAAAATGCTTTCCTGGATTTTTTTTACCGCATTCATAGTGCATCATTTTTACGGAACTTTAAATTGAATACGGTTCGGTTACCCCTAGCAATCCTGATATCCAAGTGGTTTGGAGAATTAGCTATTAACTATAATATTTTATATTGTCTACTATGATAGAAAACGGCATCTTTTCGTCAACGCATCATCGATCAAGTTCATTGATATGGAATTTGAGTTGATTTGTATTTGTAAAATTGTCTATTTTTTCTCCAAATTGTAGTAACCTGGTGTCCAAAGCAGATAGATTGTACCAATATTTGATTTAAGACCCATTTTTGCCTCAATTATTAGTCAAATTCACTTTAAAAAGGAGCCTGGTTGTGATCTGGATACCATCGATATAATATTTATTAATATATGTGGCGTGAAGTCATCGCAAATCGTAGTAATGTGTTATTGTTGCAGATTCAAGCAATATTTTGAATTTAAATAGTTTCCAATGATGACAAAAAGACGATGTATTAATAAATTGTTGTAGATAGGAGTTCTGCTCCTTGAAGACTCCTCGAGTGACAAAAAAGGACACGCACTAGCTACAATGCGTGCCAAATGTCTATTTATACTTTTTTTTTTTAATGAATATTTACGTATTATCTACAATATATGCTATGCGGGCAAAAATATAAGTCTTCATCCCACATAACAATTTGAAATTGAAATATGAGTGCAGAAGTCTGCGAGAGTGATTTACTGATTTTTTACTGAGGGTTAGAAAAAGCTGCTATGTGACTTGTTACTTAATCCTTAATAATTTTTAATTAATATTTCCAATCCAATCCAATAATTTCCATTCCAAGGTTATCGAGTAACGATAAGTCACTTGGAGTTATACGCGTCAAGAACCACGATGACACAATAACGTAACGCAAAAGTTTTGTAATTTACTTAGTTTCACTTTATTCGAAGAGTGATATGATTGTACTTACTTATACTGTGGCGTATAGTGTCGCTATGCTCGAGTATTTTCTATTTTCGGATGGCATGAAAAGCATTCACACAAAGTTCCATTCAGTTTAGACGTTGTACATTTTCTTAGTTGAGTTTATTATAGTTATCATGAAAATGTATGAATATCATTACTGAAGCAAAGGACAACAAAAGATGTCTTTGACCCAAATTCCTTTTTCTTCGTTTAATCCTTAAGTGCCTTCTCCTCTGCGGAGCTTTAGAGCCCTGCATAGTGGCATTCATTTTCTTCAACCGTTCACTCACGTGTCCTTATGGCTTATCCTATTTTATCGTCGTATCCTTACTATGAACTGTTCTCAACACTAAACGCGCGCCAACCAAACGCCGACGAACACGATTCATTGCAATTTTGGTTCGGAGTGACCGGTATCGATCTATTTCCATACGAGTCGTGCGGGTTTGGGCGCCACCGGTAGTGTTATTTAAAGGGTTCTTAATCGAAGTCATACTCATGACTGACCAAACTTTTGACGCCGTTTAAATACTCGTTTTGGGTTTTTTTTTTCTGTCGTGTTTCTGGTTCGTTTCGATCTTTTCGTCATTCCTAAACGACACACGTGAAACTTATGCTAATTTGATGCAGAAAATACATCTACTGATACATCAACGAAAACGAAAAGGAGAATGCATTCGTTTACTTTCCCGTCTCAGCTGTAGAATGTGTTTCTTTGATTCACGCCTGGACGTTCACCAGTGAACGCACATTCTTTCCTCAACGATTTAAACATATTCCTTTAGGGGCTGTGGGTGGGAGCGTCAAACTTTAAAGAAGTTTGATGCTCATATGTAATGAAGGTTGGACAGCAACATGGTTGCTGGTTTCGTACCTAAATTTTCCTGACTTCAAATGCCGTTATCTGCACACTGTTTTGCATCATCATTCATCACTGATCCCTAGCTAAAGAGTATCCTAAGAGTATCAACTCCGTCTCCCGTGACCCACACACACAAACACACTCGAAATTATGCACATTGAATAGATGGTGCATGCTTAGTTTGTTTGTTTGTTTCGTGTGTTTTCGTTATCTCAAATTGTGTTTAAACTCGATCGTATAATCATATGTCTGGTTGGATAATATGGACAATAATGCATCGCTCAGTTTGAAGGGAAATAATTGTTGTTGTTACTTATTTGATGTCGTGTGTTTGTGTGTTCTGTGTTGCCTTCTTTACCGATCGTTTCTATTTATCGGATTTTTGTAATGTTTGTGCCTGAAAAGCACTTTCATAATCGAGGGAAATAATTTTTCATTTTGTTCAGCATTGTCTTGAGCCGCATTTCGCCACGCTCGTGAGGTATTTCGTTCAGGTTTTCATTAAGATTTTCTTTTGGTATTTGGTTCCATTTGACGCAGTACAGTTACGGCGATAGTGTTTTGTTTGAGTTATGCTACATTTTCAGCTTTTAATCTTTTGCCAACATAAAATCTTCGACACCTTCTCATTCGGGTCTGTCTATATAATGCAATGAAGAGAACGTTGTTTTGCTGTCCTGTATTGCATTGGGCTATGATAGATGGCATTCGATATGACATTTTTATATTGTGCAACTTTCCTTCATTACCATGCCCATACGATAAAGGATTGAAATTTCGAGATCTGTTCTTCACTTTCTCTGTAGTGTTTTGTTGTACTCTGGTTAAAGGCAGCTTGGTTGCATTTGAACTGTCTGATGTATTTTATATTGATTTAAGTTTGACGATAGTTTCGCAAAAGGTGCTCTCGATCTCATTGGATGATGCACCAAATGAAAGCAAACACAAACCCTGCATGTTGGTTTCGCGCAAAGTGCACCTAACATTGTACAACCAATAAACTGCGACCGTTGAAATGTAACGAAAAGATAGACCACCATTTATGCATGCCAAAGTAGATACTACTTTTTGCTCACCGACAAAATGGTTCTCCCTGCTCTGTCATCCGTGTGCCGTCTTGATTCCCCTAACCCTATGATATACACCTGAGACTGGAAGTTTGTTAATTGGCATTTGAAATGAAAGCTCTTTAGACACTGGTACATCGTATTTTTATAGTTTCAATCGACTTCTTGGCACATAGATGAGCGCACGGAACAAAGGGCAGAGGATAGTTGCTTTCAGTGAGATGTGCTGTTAAGATGTGCGACGTCTGTCTCCAATCCTCAATTCTCCTTTACCGAATCACAATCGAAATTCGTGTGGCGTATACGCTTTTGATGCCAGTTTATGTGTTTAGCTTCCGTGTCCGTTCATGCGTGTGTGATGTTTTCGTTTGGTTTTTTTATTATTATTTCGTTTTATGCTACTTGTTTCACTAAAGTCACCAGCCTTTAACGCAAACAGTTAGAGTTAATAAAATGTAAAATTAAGATATGCCGTACCGAGCACATTCTAATAGACCCTGAATTTGTTTTCCTCATGATTTGTCATTCATTCACAAGTGTTGAGACAACTTACTTGGAAACATACTACAACTACACAAGGTTGAGCGAACGCATGATCAAACCATCCTTATATAAATAACAAAAAAATAAAACAAAACCATCCGAACATAGCTTGTTTGGCCGATTTGAGAGAAACGTCGTACGGTTACGATTGGTGTGTGCGTATATGTGTATGGCACGTGGCACAATAATCACATTAAGCCCACCTGTGGGTACAGATACGCAACCCGTCTTCTTTGGTGATGTTATGCTCATGCAGTTTAGTTCCTGCGTTCTGTTGCACGCAAATCGGAATGTAATTATGTTTTGCCAGCACTGTCGCACACTACCTATTCACAGTCACACCGCAACGGCAGTATTACCATCCTCTAATCTTCTTCTAAGGAACAAACGGTTTACAATTAAACGGTACACAAGTTCAAACCCAAACATCGAAACGTATGTAAACATAAAATCCATCGAGTAGTGTCAATTAATTCACCAAAAATGGGAAAGAAAATGCATTCTCGTCTGAAATGCCCACTGGTCTCTGCCGGTGATCATATGGATTGCTGCTACATAACAGTAGCACAATTGAGGTTTACTGTGGTTTAGACATTTCGCAGTTTCCAGCCCACCTCTCGCTCTACGGCTGCTCTGTTTAAGAGTGCGTGATTGTAAATATTATGACGTTGCACAATAGTTTTATTGTTTGTTTGCCTTTAATCCTCTCGTGAGGCATCGTATTCTCTTCGTTCCTACTCCACGGAATCTTTCGACTTATTTTCCCTGAATTTCTTTTCGATTTTGCTAGTCGTGTATCAACTTCAATAATATTTGCTTAGTTTTCGTCCTTTGATTGAATGATTTCTCGTGTATATTGAATTTGGTTGTGTTTGTGTGTTTGCTGTTTTTTTTTGTTTTGTTTAATAAATTCGAACATTTTACAAGTTTCTCTCAGGGGTTCATATACCGACATACCTACAAGTTATCTTGGATAGTTAATAATTCGTACATTTAGAGTTATAAAACATTTGCAAGTCTCTTAATACTGCAATATTCTTATCGTGTTCAATGAATAAATCTTTCTCCGTGTTTTCTACCGGCATTGTGCTATTCTTTTCCGTTTTTACTTTGTTAGAGCTTGTCGCTGTCGTCTGTTTTTGAGCATAGATATGTTTTTTTTTGTTTGTTTTGTGTTTGCTTATATGTTTTCAAAGACAGTATTTAAAAAATGGCAATTATAGCTAAATATGTAACAGATCTTGTAGATCATTCTTTCCCAATTGCAATATTTTGTGACGACACGCCGGTCTGGTATACTGAATATATTTAAATTCATACACCTCGAATGGCACGGACTCCGTCGCCATTATGGGACGATAGCGGTTGCCTATGATCTTGTGTGTTTAAATGCAATTTTAGCTGGTTTTTCTTGCTGTCGACAATTTTATGACACTCTCCGCACTACTAATCAACACACGTTTGGCTGTGAAATTATTATATAGTCATACGCTTAGATTTATAACTATGTACAGTACATGTTTTGCTTTTGTCTACTACCATCACTTTCGTCCAATTATCTTCTAACTATTGCCACATCATCCGACGAAAAGAGGCTATTACATTTATGGTCATATCCCTGTCGTATTTTTGCATCGGGACCCCAGCATTCTGGTGTCAAACTCTTCACTCCACCAAAGAGTGATTAGCATCGCCAGTATGAAATAATAACGCATCGAGAAGTGTCACAACTTTTCCGTTTTTACCACTTCCCCAAACCCAATTGCCTACTTCGAACACGAAGTTTGCTGTTATTGTTGACCAGATACCTGTTGTTCTGTTTGGCTGTATTTTTTGCTAACGGCTCATTGTTGCGTCATAATCTTTCCACAACCAATCTATTACGAATGCTATGTTCTGCTACTGTTGTCCGTTGTAAAGTTGTGTAAGTATGTACCCTTTTTTCTAAAAGTTTTTGCTAATTTTGTGTAAATTGAAGAAATGTAAATAAATATCTTCCAGCCAAAATATATTTGCAGTTGTATAGCGTTCGACGTAATTCAAACCCATATAGGTAATATTAACTAGTGCGTTATTTTGTGCATACTTCATCTTGTTTCTTCTGCATGTGGGAGAATTTTTACTTAAGTTGCGTCACATGATTTACGCTTCTGCTTTTACTAGTAGCAGCTTTAGTTAGAACAATAATTTTAATCGTTTGTACACGAACGCACAGCTAGTTATTCACATGGACCATATTCGGTTTTTGCAAAATCAAATTCCATAAAACTAACTCGGTTTTTTGTTTTCCTCTACAACATTGGTTAGAATGATATAGAAGGGTTCAGAAAAGGGTGATGCTGCTGTGAAGTGTTACTAGTCAGTTCTTTTAAAATTTGTAACATTTTTGATACATTTGTCTGGGTTATATTGTACATCGTTTGCTTTTTTTTTGACCTCAAAATTTCCTCGCTTCCAAGATTGCTATACGTTGGCGGATCACGACCCTATGTCCAGTTAAATTTTCATTGATCATCCAAAGATTTAGAGTTAGCAAAAATAAACCGTTTAAATTATTAATTTTAAATTTCTTATAAAATCACAGTTTTTCGTTTTGTCTTGATCTCCTTAAGTTTACGAATCGAGTCGTTTTCCCGCCGTTCCGCAACACTAGCACACAGATGCATCGTTTCCCCCTTTTACACTTCTTTCGGACTTTCTAACCGGCTGGCGGTGCGCTGCCGTTCTTCAACCTTTTACTGCCTCACCTCGTATTTTAGGGATACCCACACGTCGTGCATTGGCCATCGTCCACTTCGCACCGATGTTCTGATGATTGATAGATGTTCCTTAAAATGCTATACATTTGCCATTTTAAATAACGGACTTTTTGATTTATCGAACATAAATAAAATGCAGAGGATGCCCCAGACACGCATGGAACACATTGAAATAAAGTTTTCATGCATGTAAATGCCGACGTAATCTCTGATATGTGCATTCAATAAATATGCATTTTTTTTACTGGACTTGAATGTACCGTAACTAATGATTGTGAACTTGTTCGCTCCATTTTCCCATTCTCCATATCCAATGTTTTAATAAAGAAGAAACAACATAAGATTGCGCCTACATTTAATTATTGCACATGTTATTGCTAAAGAGGAAACTAAAGTACAGTAAAATAATATGAACATCACTTTAGAAGCCTATGCATACTTGCTCTGGGGTAAAACAGTGGAACATTGTTTATAACTTCTAGCTTTGCTTAAAATAAATGTGATCAAAGTCTCCTGTTTGCCTTCATCAGCAGCACTGGGACACAAGGCACTGTCAAATATCTCGCAACGAACTCAGCTCCCTTCGAGTCATTCCCTACATTTAAGACACCATCGAACATTGCACCTGGGTGCACGTCTTGGGTATGGGAAGAGAATGTGCTGGAAGTGAATGATGGTCGGCGAGATACTGATGCGCTTGTATCAGTCAATACTGGATGGATATGTAAAATTAGTCACACGTCTGAAGCTGGAAACACTGGTGCAAAGTTCGTGTTTACTCTGTCTGACATTGATATGCACACCGTTTGGGTGACCATTTTGATATACAACAACCAAAGACGACATAAGAATATGGTGGTATATCTTTCACACTAGCACACTAATGATGATAAAATCGGGATCTTCCTGCGCTGCCAGTATCGATCCGTTTGTCGAAGTTGATATGGTCGTTCCGCGAATAAATAAAACAGTGATTTTGTTTCCAATTCTCGTTGATATGGCTATTGCCCGTTTGATGGATGGGGCTTGCTTTTGATACGATTGTAGTAAGAAACCGGTTGATCCGTCGTATGATGATGAAATCTTTTCTTTACTGGCTGTCCTTGCACACATTGCCTTATGATGAACGTTCACCTGGATTGCAGTGATACCGATGTCGATACTAAGCGCAGTGTTTCATTGCGGTTGGAACTCACGCTTGCATTTTTCGTTTGTGGGGAAGTTGTACATTGCCGTTGACGATGACGCTGGGTGCTGGTGTGTGAATATGATCATCCTTTGCCCAACTTACTGAATGCCCGGCGGCGGTTGTCCTAGTTCCGCTGCGAAATCAAACAGATGCGGATGGGCGTGCGGATGGGAACTGTGGAGACCGGCACCGACATTGCTCCCGTTGCCAGACAGTACCGTCTTGATGGCGGACGTCTTGAGTAACCGTTTCAGCATACCGCTTGACCCACGATGCTGCAGACTCTTGTGCGTGGTCAGCGAGTTTTTTGTACGATACCGTCGATGGCAGAACTCGCACACGTACAGCGTGTCGGACTGCTCGTGCTTGTCCTGGAAGTGTCGTTTGAGCGAGTAGTAGCAGGAAAAGGTCCTTCGGCAGTAGGGACACTCTTGCGGCTCGTTTATGCCACCACTGGTCGGTGGCGGCATACGTAGTGGCATCAGCTGGGATGGTGATCCGGCCGACGAGGATGGTGCCCCCGGTGAACCTTGGCCCGGTCCTGCAAACCGAGATCGTGTGAGCGATCGCGTAAGCGAATAAGGAAGGAAGGAGTAGAAATAGAACGACAAATGTTAGACAACTTTTGCTGTGTAGGGCACAATCCTTATTCAAGTCATAAGATTTTTTCAATTCATTTCAAGTGAACAAGAGAGCGAGAGAGAGATAGAAAGAGAGAGAATTTCAGGATTCAATACATAGGCGGTTTTGGTTACTATATAAGGTAGGAAGTATGGTGAACTGATAGTGGCACGAAGCAAGCAGCAACAGTGGCCACTGGTGCGCTCCCTGCCAAACAATAGAGAAACTATCCAGTTCAGAGTTGCGCTAGTTGTAATATGAACGTGATAAAAATACGGTAGTAATAAAAGTAGTAATAATTGAAAAGTAAATCAAATTCGTTGCCATCTGCTACCATAGCAATTGCTGGCAGATACAGAGATTATGTACTGTTAAATTGAACAATAGTGTAAGAATTCAACAGAAACTAAATTAAATTGTGAACGCAGTTTCCAAAACGCAACTCATAAGATAAGAAAAGCTTCTCGTTTCACTCACTATGGTGTGAAAAAAGGACTTGATATGCATCAAAATACGTTGTGACATATTTCACGATTCACACATGCAGCACAAGGCACGCCATCCATTCGAACCGAAAATGGCAAATGTTACATAACACAAAAATTGGCATGCAAAACACGACGCTTTCTTGCAACAGCGTAAGCGCTCTACATTAATACTATAAGCACATTTTTACCATGTACTAAAAAAAACAATGCAGCCATTTTTTCAGTTTTACAAATTGGCTAATTGGGGAACTTTTCTAAATTAATTGGAACTAGCGAGAAATGAATTTTAGCCCGATGAATGAATGAAGCAATGTGGAATGTGTTTAATTGTTAAATATATATAAAAAAAACACTGAGGCACATTTGGAACATAAAATGCGATTACAATATCGTACAAATTCTAACATTGTATTATCATTAAGCACATTATTAGTATTACATTATTGGCGCACAAGAAGGACATTAATAGACACGTAACCGTAAAATACTGGACAAATAGATAGTATAAAACGCATTATCAAAATGTAAGAAATATAAGGCTTTTTTATATTAAATCCCAACCTACGGGACAATACAGAATATTGATGGATAGCGGATATAATTAATAATGTATACTTACTCAAAAAGTTATACTTACGCTCTAAGTTACTTACACACATACACACACGAACATTTAGAGAGACAGGGTGAGTGGGACATAGACACACACACACAAGCAACACACAGAGAGACGTCATGCGAGCACAGCAGCAACTAAGAAGACACAAATAATGACGCTAAAAATGCAAAAAAAAAGAAATATTCAAAGAAATACAGCAACGCAGAACGATCACCTGGTCGAAGACATTATTCACAATTTCTGTAAAGTGATAATGCGTCTTTTACACCAGGTGATCGTGTGCGCGGTAATTGATTCTCGGTCGGTTTAAAGCATCCATTTTGGACTGCATCAATCTGATAGCAGAGC
The DNA here is from genome assembly GCA_000956215.1 of Anopheles farauti No. 4. Classification (NCBI taxonomy): domain Eukaryota; kingdom Metazoa; phylum Arthropoda; class Insecta; order Diptera; family Culicidae; genus Anopheles; species Anopheles farauti No. 4. Next base: position 24,261 of record JXWZ01002727.1, on the reverse strand, counting down.
AGCATCAATTATGGATGGTATGAAGAAAAACAATTTAAGACATGCACAAGCAATCGCATCAGCAGTTGTAACTGTTGTAACTCTATACAGGCAGCATGCCACTAATGTGTTGCTTAGGATCCTTTAACTCTTGGTGCTGGTATTGAAACCTCCAGAAAAGGAGCGGGAGATGAGATATAAGGCTCGTTCGGTGCTGTGTTGGATCTATTTAAGCACGAACGATACATGTACACCGTAGAGGATACACTGCGTTTGTGTGGTTTTTCTCACAGGGGTTAGACGTCTAGGGTACGTTAAGTTACTCAGTATGGCATAGTGAGACAGGCTGGTTGACTTTGCATGTCTATGAAGACGAGGTCGTGGGATTTTTGAAAAAGGCTTTAGACTTGAGACACAACTAAGAGACGGAATGGGGGTATTAGGACTAAGAGTCAAAACGTAGTGGAAGAAACGGCAAAGACGGAATACTTCAATTCTAATACACTCTCTCTCGATTTGTTTTTCTCTCCGACATTTTTAATAAGAATGACATAATTCGACAAGACTCCTTGGGACAAACGGCGACATATGCTGGATTTCGATGGTAGAAAGATGGCAGGGTTTAAAAAACTGGAGAACCGAACGAAAACAAAAGAGGGACGAAGACGTCTAACGATACCGGTTCGTCGTTCTGAGTTCTCAACATTTCCATGACCGCTGGGGAGACACCGCTGAGAGTCGGGGTGGTTTTGCTGATGGTTTGCATGTAATGTTGCATTCGTTATTTATATTTCCTTTCCGTCGATAATACGGTATGCTATGCTGGCGAAACATATCTAGATTCGAACCATGAGCTGATGATTTGACACAGTGGCCTAGTTGTTGTAACACTCTAAACGCATGCAATATTGGAAGAAAACATACTTCATAAAATATGATATTTTATTTCAATCAATACGCTAGCATAATTACTGTATATATGTATATATGGCATTGCTTGATCTGCTTGTTTTGTGGTGTATACCTTTTATCGTTGATTGGATTTATGCTCTCGTGAGGTTCTCTAATTATTGTTTCATGATTGTAAGTTTAAAACCGGATCTATATACAACGGATTCTCTAGCAACTAATTTACGGAATATAATCAGTAGCTATTTCATATGAGCTCTAAGAGAAAGCGATAGAAAAAGTAAAAAAGTAAGAGAAAAAAGAGCAGAAGGTGATGGGTGAGCATTGTATTTCCTTTTGCGGTTAGGCCAGAGTGCAAAGCGAAATTAGTTATACAATGGCAGAGATGGTAATTTGCAGATAGGGCAGACATAATCCAATACTGATTCATTGGAATGCTATGATCTGAATCTCGTTTAAAATTACAACTAAACGTGAGCGTTTTTTTTGTAATACGCAAAGGAATGTTATTAATATTGTATTATCTACGGTAGAGAAGAAGATCGTAAAGGTGTGGAATCGGCGAGGTTAGGATCACTACACAGCTCGCAAGAGTACCGATGCGAACAAAATAAAGTAGTAGAGATAGTTGTCTGTGTAGTAGCAGTACTAGTAGCGTTAGTGATAGTGATGATAGTAATGGAAGTGTCACATTCTTAATATCTACAAAAACAAAACCTCTATATTTAATTTTCAGACTCGCGAGACGCTAAAACTGCATCTGATCGTGAATGGGGCTTGAAAATATATTGCATTTAAATAATAAACATAATTGTAATGCTAGATACTAACCAACTAAGGACAAGACAGGTGTGCTTGCGACTATAAGGAAGCTACAATACGACTTAAACCAGGTTTGATAGTCATGGAAATTAAATATCATTAACTTGCTATAAGTAACTCACTAGTAAGGCTCTAGAGTGCGTGAGAGATATAAGTGTGTACAAGTGTCAGTTCATCGTGTCTATGTGTTGTATGTTTGTATTGTTGTTAGATTGAAGTGAATGCAAACAAAATTTTGATCGCGTTAGCTTTGATTCCCAACGTTATCTAAAATTAATTGCTCAGCAATAGTAAAGATCTATTCAAACAAAATGCTTCACAGAAGCAAGAGAAAGAGTAAGAGCAAAAATTGATATACGGAGCGATAGGGAGATACAGCCACATAAAGGGGTTAGCAGTGAACCGTTTTTAGTAAGCTTAGCATTAAAATTTGTTTTAATTTTGTCTATTTTATTTTGATCCACATTTTATGGTGACCAAAAACGAGATACACGAAAGTCAAACTCCAAACTACCTTAACATGAAAAATGTTCTATTCGACTCAAACTAATGTCGTTAAAGGTGGTAAGATTTTCACAAAAGGCGCTTACTATGGAGGAATGTTTTGCATTCGCCAACGCTTTTGCATACAGTGGTGACGCACATTTGGGAAGTATTGGCAAAACCGTTACTTAAGTAATTCCATACCATGTTGCAAGCGTTGGAAAATGGGTAAAACAAAAGTAGTTAACTAACAGCGCAACCAGAGCAGAGGAGGAGCAAAGATGTGGAGCGAAGGTGAGAACTGCGAGAGCAGAACGAATGTGTGTATATGTGTGTTTGAATACTTTCTAGAGACAAAATGGACAGCTAGAGAGATGATTTTCGATAGATAGAAAGATAGATGGCGTGGTGAAAGATCTATGATAGATAGAGGCAGATAGCTGCTAATTAGGAGAGCGAGAGAGAAATAAAATAAAAACATAAAACGCTAACCTGTTACACACAAAGTCTTTCTTCTTTTCATTCTTATGAGGTTCTTATTAGTACACTGTGTTCTTCGACCTGTTGCCATCCGTTTTATGTACTGTTTAGTAATGATTTTAGAAAGCTCGATGTAGATTCGACGGAAAATTATCCGATGTATTTTGAGAGCACACTGTCGTTCGCTGGATTCTACTCCACACCATATGCACGCTTCGATTCGACTACAGCTTCGGATTTTCACGCCAATTTGTTTTCCAATTGTTGATATTTCACGTTGCTTTATGATCCTGTGTGCAGCTCTTTAGGCTGGAGTTTTTTCTTCGTGCACCAAAAGTGTGTTGATTCCCACTCAAGTCTGTGTGCATCACAGACACAATTACTTGTATGCAAGTGGCGTCGATAGGAAGTACGCAGCCATTACTCGATGAAACTGTTGCACGTGTACGCAGCCGTTTCGTTGTTGTATTTTGGACACGGTGCGAAGGAGTGCTCGTTTTGTAGCGTAATCACTTATAGTGTTACTGACAGCTTTTTGAGACGTACGCAGTGTAGGTCATATTTTTTCCTTCTTTCATCACTGATATACTGTAGGAGGGTTTGGCATTTCCTCCCATGTTGATCACATGCATTCTCGTGTACTTATTCAGTTTAAACACAACAAGACGTTTTGTTTTATGGCAGAGAGTAGTATTTCATGGATGACAGTACTTTCCTAGATGAGTTCGATAAGTTGCTTGTGCTTTTTCCTACTTTTTTGTTTGATTTTCAATTGGTCCTCGCATCGCTCTCACATTCTTTTCAGTTCTTCCGTTCAGATACAGGCTTCAACTGAACATGGGGAAAGGACATCACCACGTACACACGCACACACGCACACACACACACGAACACAAATAAACGTGGCAAGGTGGCGAAATACGAGTGGGTCTGTTGGGTGATGGCGCAGCTGGATGTAGAGATAAAATAGTTATGGCGTGTACGACGGTAGTGGAGGTAGTGGTGGTGGTGGTGGTAGTGGTGGTGGTAGTACGAAGGGATGTAACGCGAAGGGAACGATGAACGGTGGACCCGTCATCGCCGTGCTCTAGAAGAACTTTACATCCTTCATGTCCAGCTCACCGGGCCGGGACTTGTGGTATGTGTAGATATGTGTCATCAGTGAGTTTCGCGAGCAGTAGACCCGCTCGCATATGATGCAACGATACTCTTCCTGTCGTTCCGCGTGCTTATCGGCGATATGCCGCTTCAGTGATGCTTTCGAACACAGTACCTTGCCACACAGCTGACATGAAAACAGTTTCTTAGGAGAGCACCCTGCAATATATAAGACACACGAAAAACATTCCAAAAACTACCCAATTTAAAGGTGATGGTTTTAAGGTTTGAATTTGTTTTGTTGTTTGCTAATCGGTGAGTTGAAAGGGTTTAATCATTCGTCGTGAAAGAGAGACAGACAGACGAGGTCGGGGACGAGGCAAGATATAGAGAAAGATTTGTGACAGGACGGTGTCAGAGACTGACAGACAGAGAGAATGTTGCTACACTACAGGATATTCCGTGTTCGTTGTTATTATTTAGTTGAGCGGACTTTTAACCTCGGCTTACACACTCCGGATGGTGAAAATTGTCCGAAGCGTTCGTTTTTTTTATTTGACTTTACAACTGTCACAATGTTGTAGTTAATGTTGTCATAATGTTGTTGAGTGATAATAGAGCACGACAGAGAGAGAAGAAGAGAGGGAGAAAGTATTGTTATACAATCGGAGTGGAAAGTGGTATACTACGCGATGCTGTTTTGTGTAAATGTACGGAGAAGAGAGTACCGGATAGTTTAGACCACAAAAGATCCACCCCGATTGCTGTGATTGCACTGTGTCCAAGTGTCGCCAAGGAGGCCGAAATATTAAAAAATATAGACAATAAATGTGACACAGAGATGAAAAGAAAGGGAGAAATACACAACAGAGAGGCGAGTGAGTGAAAAGAAGTAGTAAGTACATCCGATCATCGGAATTTGTAAAGTTAAGCGAACAGAGCACTTAGTAGATCAGAACCGCGAGTCGTAGAAGAAGGGAGAGAGAAAGACAGAAAGAGAGAGAGAGAGAGAGAGAGAGAGAGAGAGAGAGAGAGAGAGAGAGAGAGAGAGAGAGAGCGTGAGAAGGAGAGAAAGTAAAGTGAAAAAGAGAAACGGATTAAAAGATGCGTTTGTACTAGTCTGTAGTAGATGGCCAAGAAGGAAGGCATAACAAAAGCATAATATCAACGTGGTTTTCAATTGCCCCTATCGTTTGATCATTTCCCTATGTTTCAATATGTTGTTCAGCGACGTCGCTGGACATATCCCGCTGAGTCCAGAAGAGCTGAGTCACTTCAACATAAGGAAACGCGGAACAATACTTTGTTCGCTTGGCTTGTTTGTCAACTTTCAAATCGCTGCTACTGCTTTCACACCGTGTGCTTTGGGGAATTAATGGTTTGGATTTGTTTCTTCATACCTTTGCGTATTTTGTATAGATTATAGCTTTTGCTGGTTGGCTGTATAAATATCATCTGATGCCACGATCGGAGGTACATTCAGATCAAAGACAAATAGAGGATAAACGACATGTAAGGATAAATAAGTAATACACGTATAACAGGGAGGTAAGCAGTTCGAAACACTAATTACGGTACACGGTATTCGACATTGACATAAAAGCCACAACATTCAACTCAGTAACCACAATCAAAAAAAAAACACATTGTAATGTAATATGTAATAATGTAATAATGAAACCTTTGCTAGGGGGTGTAATGCGAACAAATCATACACAACACTCAAAACCATACCACATACAGCAACAGTAACCACGTAGGGCAGTATTATTATCTCGCTCCTTAAAAGGCGATATCATGTATGTAAACGATAACGTGTGACAAAAAACACAAACAAAAAACTCGTAACGCGTCTCGGTCTAGGTACAACTTGTCTTTTTTTTTTGTAACTTCCCCAAGTATGCAACAGGAACTGGCATACACCAGCGGGTTACAGCTTTGCACATGATTCTATCCTGTCAATAAACATGGCATTCAGCGCGCTCTACTGCGCGCTCGACAATTTAAGGGAAAAGAATAACGCTTTTCGAAATATTAGATACTGTTTTATTCAATTACTGATAATTGGTTTAACTGTTTACAAGCTGGGTTGTTGTTGTTGTTGTTATGTAATTCTCTTTCGAGCAGCCCTCCGCTCTTCATGGGCTGTTCCTTGTTTCGCTCTCTTTTTTTGTTTCGTTTCGTTTCCACACCAAACGTGTTGGTCGTATATTTTCGAGACATTTTTCTTTTATTGCAACAGGACGTTTATCTCCTTTCACCTCTACTTCAAACACTTTTCCAACCTTCAATTCAACCCTTTTCCTGCTTGACCGTACCGTGTACATGAATTCCTTTGCGTAGAGTAGTACAACTTAAGTTTTGCTGTTGCCCTATTTCCTATGAACGATTCTGATTTGTGAATGATTTACTCAGCGTCCAGAGTCCATCTATTTGTTTTATTACATAATGTGAGAGTTTTTGTTTGTTTTGTTTGTTTGTTTGCTTATTAGTACCATTCAAGGTTTATTTCTATTTGTATGCTTCGTGTGTTCTGGATTTGCTTGATTTAAATCATTTTTACATTCTGCTAGTTTTTGTTTATGCTCGTTTCGCGTTGCTACATGCAATTCTAGTATTATCTGCTTTTGCATCTGTGTGAATCCGTAAATTCTCACAAAAACGCTTCAAACCTCACTTCAATGGTACATCGAACAAACTGGCTATATTGTTATCTGGATTGTTGTATGTGTATTAAATGATTCCTTACATTCGGTGTAGCATCGTTTGTTGGTTAGCTTGAAGTAAGTAAAAACTGCATCAGCAGATGTTTAGTGACACCATTCATGTATGTAGTATTAATTTGCTAACGACATTCTTTAGCTGGTGCACTTTTCGGTGCTGCAATAACTTTCTCTGTTGCCATGTTATTGTTGTGTGTTGCAGTTTATGTTTTTAAGATGAGCGCTAATGAAATAGGTTTGACCTACGTTTCACATCGTAGTGGCCACACTTTTATCCACTGAATTTCTTTATACAAATATAATTCTTCTTTAGTTGCGTTCTATGAATCATTGAGCAGTTCGCTTGCGACGGAGAAAAAAGGAGGATTGCATAATGTTTTTGGAGCTGATTTGTTTCTTTTCATCAAATTGGATTTTTGTTTGCACTGTATCGTTCACGATTTCCGTGACGCCATTTTTGTCCATCATAGTGATTTTATTACTTTTCTCCAGGAAAACACTCAACTCAAACAATAAATAAAATTAAGATACAGCGAAAAAAAAATAAATAAAAATAAATTCCTTCCTTCAAAAACATTGCCAGATTTATAATTAAATTTAATAAACAAATAATTTGCTAATTTTGGTTTCCATTTCTCCCTACCGCTTCCCATATTTTGCACTGTACCACCGCACGAGTTTCGGCAATTGTTTCGAAAATTAAATATCAGACTTTTATTTTGTTTCTTTTTGCATTTTACACACATAAACAAACAGGCACACATGTTGCGCACCGTGTATCGTGTAAAATGGGAAAATAATCCGTAGTATTTTGCGGTAAACTTTTCTCTCTTTCTTTTGTTTCCATTTGCTTTTTTTTTTGTTTTTGGTTCCTTATCCGTTAGGAAGTGGGAAGAAGCCGAGCGCACTGATGCCAATTCAACAATATTATTTAGTTTCAGTCTTTTAGACAATCACAAATAGGTATTTTGTTTTCTTTTTAATATATTAAATTTTTTGGGTGTTCAGACGCACTTATGCCACCTGCTCATTAAATGTTGTGCCTTGTTAAATTTGCATCTCTCTTTTAGCTTAATATTTGCAATTTTGCCCCTGCTGTCTGAATGCGTGCACAGCGGCCGCAGGATTTTGATTTGGAGAACGTTTCCATATTTTTGCACAATGTTACAAAAGTTTTACAAAATAAATCACACGTACCAATGTATAAATGCAAGCCATGCTCATCTCCAATCGTTTGCAGTACCAAATATATCGCCCATTTGTTTGTAGTTGTGTTTTTTTATCTGTTCGTTTCTCTAAGTTTGAAACATTTAGTTGAGTGCAACACCACGTGTATTAATATTCGCATTTCTTCAGTTTCTGCAATCAATTTTTGTATTTTAATGTTTTGCTCCATTCTGCTCCCTGTGTCGCTTTCACTTTCTTTCCTCAAAGTTAATTTTGTGTTTGTTTGTTTCTTACACGAAAACACTGTTCCTCTCTAATGCCAGGATCCTCAAAAATAGCCTTGTGTAATACTAAATCAGTTTTGGTAACTTTTTCATCGCAATATAAATTGTCTTTTTGACCCTCTCTCTCCGTATTTTATTATGCTTCGTTTCGTTGCACAATTATCTTTCAATGTTTTCATAGTTTTCGCTTTATTTAAATGCTCACCGTTTCCCTCAACTGCTTTACACATACACGCAGCCCGCACGTACGCTTGCCCAGATTCATAAGCTCACCTTCTACTCCTTCTCGAGCAAAGAAGGATCGATCACTCGAAATTTTCAAGTTCCAAATTTGCGCTGTCCAAATATACGGTGTAGTTTCGCTTTTTCCGTGTGTTTTATCCGTACAATAATTTAATCATGATTTAGAATCTAATCAGTCATGTTGTAACTTGCAGGCCACACTCTGCTTGTGCATTCCTTTCATTTATCTATAGTTTCGTCTCGCTTCAATGAGTGGCTGCTAAGTGGCGATTTTTCCCATAATGTTTCATTTGTTTCATTTACAAATCATTTCTGCACACCTTTTTTTTTGCTTTCAGTGCCATACATTTGATTTAGACAGTGTAGATTCTCCTTGCGCCGGGGATGGGTGTAAAATTATTTTTCTTCTAGACTCTCTCATTCGTCTACAGTTCACAAAACTTTTGTTTGTCTCGTACAGTAGTGTTCTTCGTTATGCTCCTATTTTTCCAGTTATTCGATCGTACCCAAAGATTCATCAAATACGATCACTTGAATTCCAACGTACATACACGGCCTGAATAAGCAATGCGTTTGCATGTAAAACGTTGCATTCACAATTTAAGAAACGAACAAATAATCTCTTAATCGTTCGTATATCAACCAGTCACAGCAAACAAGCCATTGAAAGCATGGACAAACAAGAAAGTAAGATGCGTGTGTAAATGCGTTATTGCGTAGATAAAACAGAACAATTTAAAGCAACGTATTGTTGAATCGAATATCGACTTAAGCAAAACAAAGGGACAAAAATTAAGTTAACTGTAGTGCTGTAAAATTAAAAACATAAAATTATTTTATGATGCTTGCGATAATGCTTATATAAAAAGAAACTTTTCATTTAAACTTAACATCCATCGTAACCGATCGGTAGCTTAAAATAACACGACAGAAAACGGTTTCTTTAGGGGTCCTTTTCCTCCTTCGCTCTTTCTCTCTGTTTCTCTATCTCACGCACACGATTTCTTTTCAAAATATGTTTCTTATTTTCCCGTCTTTACTTTAACATCCATTCGAAGCCTTTTCTACCGCACGTAACTGCACAAAACTGTATTCGACTATCTTACTACTCTAAAACATGGGATTTCCTTAGTTCGTGTCGTGCTACAGTGTTAATTAGCAAATAAATGTTTCAGTAATGATAGTAATCGTAATAATAATTATAATGGAAGAGTGGCAGCGTAAGTGCATTTCGTTTATTGCCCTAAAACCTAACCCAACCGAGGGCACAACATCGTCACCAAGCTTCGGCAAAACAGCTGTGCATATAATTTGCGCACAGCAAGGCATTCTTATCTTACTGATGCACAACAAAGATTCATGGGTTCCATACAGTGCGCGTGGCATTTTTTTCTTTTGATTTTGATTACATTCAGCTATGCTTGGTGCACATAATACAAAAGTAAAAAACAAACTATCAACGTAAATGCATTGGATGATAATGATAATTATTTTCAGTGCAACATAGATCCATAAGCAACAAATTTTTGCGCGAGATAGATATTGAATTTCGACACCAAACCAAACGTTTGCCAACTGGTTTGCAGTGTGCTTTTGTAATATATTTTTGTTTAGCTAATTTTTAAGTCGAAGGTTTAAATAAATGTATGCTAACTTTCGTTTCTATATCTAGCATGAACTTTTTCCCAGCATGGTATTAGATGAAAATCAGTCTTCACAATAATTTCACGTACAGTCAAAATAATATTACATACCGAAAATACGACTTTGGTTTTCTTTTTCACTGCTGAGACAAACAAAACAAATAATTTCGCTAAGTAAAAAATAATTTATAAATCGCGCTCTAATCTGCGCAAACGCTTATTATCCCGCTGTTCGGTCGGGGCGCCGAATAACATAGAGAATACAGAACAGAGACTGAGCTGAATGATCGAAATGAGAGAAAATCATTCATTTCTTATTTCGCCAGCTATGCCTATCCTTAAGACACCCAGCTTCGCTTAAGATGCCTCTTCCAATAGAAGCGATCTCCACATGAGGAGCATCGCACAAAATAAACCAATCTGCACTGCACGTCTGTCGTTCGGGCTCGGATCGGATGGATCTTAGCGGTGTATGGGTATAATGATAGGGTTGTTTTCTATAAGTTTAATAAAAATCTATAATGTATATGCGCAATAAATGTATGTATATGTTCAACAAAACAAGTATGACGTATAAATCAACTATTAAAAATAAAAATAATCGGCAAAAGGCTGCATAATATCTTATAAACCTATTCGTGAACTAAGCTAATCGTTAGCATACGCTATCCGATGGGTCTAAGTTTGGACGTGGTTTAACATAGGGGAGAAGGGAATTTTGAGGGTGAGAGTACACAGCAGCCTCATCGCTTTATATGTTGTTACACTTTATGCTGTACGGTACAGTGATTTGAAAAGGGCCATAATTTCTAAACCAACGACTAAAACAAGTTCAGATCATTTTTGTAACAGAAGGCGAAAGATAAATTTCCTCACAGAAATTGAATTATTAAAATTTGATCATAAGTTTTTTGATGTTTTATTTCGCACTCCTAACGAAGAATTTTAGAATTGTTTTTTTTTCCTCTTAAAAGGGTTGAGAGTTTTCATTACATTTTACAGACTCATTGCACTTGTGTAACGTCAACTAGTCAACTCGGATCTATCAAACAGTGAGTAGAACTTGAGTAGGCCCGGCTGATTGCACATAGTAGGTCACTCTTAAGAAATTTTAATTAACATTGAACCATTCCACGATATTCTGGAGATTTTTCCTCTTACGATCGTCGAATCTGTATCAACGCTTAGAATTGGACTTTTTGTTTCGTTATTTTGAAGAGTTTTCAGTAATTTAGCGAAACGAATAGTGTATCTAATGACCGATCCGATGAGCATCGATGTGTCTACTGGTACGCGTCATACGGATGTGGAGTGCTTTCTAGTGCGTATGTGCGTGTTTATGGGGAATAAGGACATAGAAAGAGACTGAGGCAAGAAAGAGAGAAAGAGAGAGAGAGAGAGAGAGAGAGAGAGACAGAAAGAGATTTTTATCGGATTATTTGTGTCCACCACAAAAAAAAAAAAACAGGAAACATTTCACACTTGCTCTAACATCATGCACGGCTTGCAGGAGATGCCTCTCACACTGTCTCACTTCGTATGGATGCCGAGAATGCAGGTGGGCGAGCCTGCCGTTAGTGTGTGTGTGTGTGTACTGCAGCGAAACCACCTTTACACTATTTACATATATTCGAGCTTGGTCGCGACACTATGCTTGATATCACAGTCGGAAGCGCCGGCATTGTTGTTCAGTATCTCGTGATGGCCACCGGCAACGGCAGCGACTGCAGCGACCGCGGCCGCAGCCGCCGATCCGTGGTGCAGTGGGCTGGCCGCACCACCCCCACCACCAACGGCGGCCGCGAACGGATGCTGTCCGTGCAGGTGCGCGTGGTGATGGTGGTGCAGGATCTTCTGCCGGCGGTGGTAGATGCTCTTGTGATTGTTCAAGCTGTTCAGCGTACGAAACACCTTGTGGCACAGGTTGCACACCGCATTGTTCAGCGGCTGCAGGTGCTGCTGCTCTTTGTGTCGCTTGAGGGTCAGCTTCGTGCTCAGCAGCTTGCCGCACACGTCGCACCGATGGCAGGCCGCCAACGGGAGTGGCAACGATAGCCGGTTTACGCCGTGCCCGTGACCGTGGCCAACGTGCACGGACGACCCTCCATCCGGTGGGGACGCAGAACGCTGGGACGCCATACTCGCAGCAATGCTCATGCCTGTCGCGCCACGTGAACGGGTCGCGCATTTTGGAGGACGGATACGCATGGTGGTGGTGTGTTTTGGGTTCAAGTAAGGACGCCCGCGAGAGTGCGCGATCGTGACACGACACGCACAGATACACACGCGCACGCGCACACGCACACACACATATGTCCCACGCAAAACCCCCGTAAGAATTGGGTAGGTCGAAGAAGAAGCAGAAGTAAAGGTAGAAGAAGGATGCGCCGTGCACAGCGAGCACACCAACACCGCGTAAATTACACCGCAAATCGAGGGTTGAGTGTGCGTGTGTATGTGTGCGTATGCGTGTTTGTGTGTGGTTGTGCGCCCCCAAACGTAGGTTGTGTCCGAACCAGGCATTTTAACGTGTGCATACCGTGTGCATAATAATGCAATCGTGATTCGACCGATAAGCAGCACCGGGAAAAAGAAAAGAGAGACAATAGTGACTTACTTTGCGTTGTTGTTTGCTTTGCATGGTTTTGTTCGATAGATTCTTGGCTGTTTGCTTTTTTGGGTTCATTTTTGCTCTAAACTCTAATTTCGTGTGAATTTTGGTCAATCATTATTGGCATATCAGATCGTTACCTTTGAATTCATAATTGAAATGGATAATTTCGGCTTTCCCTACGATTGCAAGGAGAACGAATTCATTCATCATACGTACAAAACTCTATCTTTCAAGCAAACTATCGACTTTTGTGTTTGTGATTGAAAATTTTGAATTTTGATGTCACCGATTTTGGATTTTTGTTGCTGTTGTTTTAAATACTGATTTTGCTTTGTTTGTTGGCGCCGCGCATTTTTGTTGTTTGCCGATTAGGTCCTGATTGTTTTGCAATCGATTTTTTTTAAAGGATCGGGTTAAACGAAAGATTGCAATATAACGAAAGAAAACAAAACAAAAAAAAAACGTAGCGAATAAATGTGTGGCCAAATGTTGCGTGAATTTGCCAATAATTGGTGAGAGGAGGTGGCGCGGGCACACGGGAAAGTTATGTGTTGATTGTTTTTTTTTTGAGTAACGTTGCTATTATATTTTCCATTTTTCAAATAGTTATCAGCATCCATGAAATAATAACGAAAAGGGAGAGAGTGAAAGTGAAAAAAAGAAGTAAACACATAGAACACATTGACGAATAAGGTAGTTATACTTATACAACCGAAAGTTTTGTTTTTTTTGTTGTTGATTTTTCTATTATTGAGGAACGTAGGGAAGGGCGGATAGGGAAGGATGATCTCTTTAAGGATCTGTGGAATGATTGTTCGGGAGGGAGGTAGGTTCGATTAATAAAAGCTATACAACATGAGAATATGTAAAATGGCTTGTTTAATGAAATTAGTCGCACCACAGGGGCGGGCGAAACTCTATCCTCCGGCATTGCTGACGAAAGCATTCATTACACATCATTGTCGCATACATTGGTGATCCCATGTTGGATGTTGTGAATTGTATTAGCCAAGTGCTTCGATATGCTACGCACTAGCCGCAAAAACAAAACAGAGTTTTTTTTTCTGTGAGAGAGCAAACCAAACGACAAAACGAGGAGCATAGTGAGGCACGGTGGCAAGAATTGATACTAGAAGATGACAGGGGTGGTTTTTAGGAACCAGCAGGAAGGTTTTGTTTTATCAGTTTTTTGCATACTTATCCACTTCACGCACAACTGAGCACGCATTGCGTTCCCGACAGATTCCCTCCTGGCCCTAGCCAGGCGTCATAACTCACGGTTCCTAAGCCTTTGGCCTTTGTTTTGAGCCTTCGCAATCATCAAAACAAAAATGAAAAAAAACGTACTGTATATTAAATGGTAAATGGATATCATCGGGTGGAGTTAACTATTGTTTCGTGCTGTGTTGGTTTTACTTCCTCCACCCAGTGTTGCTGCAAATGTTTTCATATCAGGAATGTTCGTGCAGGGAAAACGCGATTTTTCAAGTGATTTTCCATATTCATTTGAATATTCATTATATTTTGAGTATAGTTTTTAGTTACTGCTGTTGTAGCCATCATCGTATTGACCCGACAAAATGTTATGAATTTTAAAGATTGCAAATCGCTCGCCTAATACACACACACTCAGGTGATTATAGGGAAAAACATTGCATATTTCATCAACATCCGCTTAGAGACGAAGGTTTGGAGAAAAATAATAAATCAAGAAAATTTCTCTGTCAACACATCGACCCATAATCATAGGCACAGGCAGGAAGCGGGTGCCACCAATGGAAACAATGGAATGGCGATTGATTGCTTTTCCTGCATTTCTATCCTATTCCAGAGTTCGCAAGCTTTCTAACCAGACCGGTTTGCTAGTGAATGATGCAGAAGATGATTGGTAGGGAAGGAAGGGTGGGATGTTTGGAGGATGTGATTTTAGGGTATTATAGTATTAAAAAAAAAACAAAACAAAACCTAACGGGCCAATAGTTTGACGAATTATGCGCAGATTTAATTACATAAACAAACGTGCACTGTTTTCTTTTGTTTTCCATTTTGTTTTCGTGTTCCACGAAATTAGTCTTTAACCATAGTAAACTTGATTGTAAACGTAAAGAATGAGTTAAATCTATAACATCATGAGTAAGAGGGTGAGAAAGACGAAAACCACCTTTCTCCGGATCCGTTTGTTTAGGCATCTAATTTGTACCGTGGGTGTGACGATCGTAAACACATAATGATTGTAGTAGTGAAAGTTGTTTTTAAACAATAAAAATGATATTGAAACCAATTTCAATTAATTTAGCAAGCCTGATTAAGAAGTCACTAGTGTCTCAATTTCAAATTTTCCAATTTTATATACAGAAACGGAAGGAAACAAAACATAAATGCCCTTTTTTGGTTGGTGGTGTTGGTGGCGATGTTTTAATTTTCCAATTGATTCCAATCGAACCGCTGTTTCGATGTTTGTTATGCACAAATTTTGGTTCGAATTTTGACGCAATTTTTGTTTTCATCAAGTCTTGTCGTTTTGTTGTAGGTGTTGGTTTGTGTGTGTGTGTGTGTGTGTGCTTGAGGGGTTTGTGGTTGTTAGTTAGTTTGATGATGTTGTTTCTTATTTTGTGTCGTTTTGGCGATTCATGTTAAAAACACGCACATACACACGGCAGCAGCAGCACCCGACCCGAGCGCATTCAACGAAAAACCATACCATCGTCCTGTTTCACGTGTTTGGTTGATGACGCGCAAATGTTGCCTGGCTTGTTCCCTAAATTTCCTAAGCGCACTCGATTTCGCATACCATTCTCTGTGGCATTTTCGTTCGTCTAACGCATTTTGCTAATAAATTGATAAAATATAATTTTATAGAAGCTGCTAAATTCTCTCCATGCGATAACAAATTCTATCAACATTATAGCGAAATTTCATATTCTCTTGCTTGTTTGTGTTGCATCTCGTTTTTGCTTATTCGAATATAACTTATATAGTAAGTAATTATCATTTCATGTAATTGTTGCGTGGTGGTGCACACAAAGAGAGAGATAGAGAGAGATAGAGTGGAAAAGGATGCGTAGTGTAACGTTTACACTAGGTTTGCTTTTAGGTTTCATAGTTTACGATCTTTTCGATGATAATTGTAACAAAGTAACTCAGCAATATCTTTCATTTCCATGAAGCTCTCCACAGCCACAGACACACACTCACAGTGATGGGTCAATTCAGATGCGGGTTTTCCCATTTGCGTTTTATGTTCTGGCATTTGCTTCTTATAGGCCAACCGCCGCCACCAAAGCACCACCCAACCACACGTTGTGGCACTCTCTCCTCCGTCCGGCGTCTCCGCAAGTGACTTAGTCTATGGAAAGTCTTGCTTCTTCCGGTGATGCATTCGATTAAAAGTAACTGCTCTGGCGATTCGAACCGATCGGACTGCCGGATATGTTGGTCGGGTGGAGTGCGGGATGCGCACTGCCCCCGGGTATGCCCGACGTGGAAGACGGCTGTGATGTTGGTGGGAGCGGCGTGGCCGTTGGCATGGGTGACGGGGGGCTACCGGTGCTGTTATTAGCACCACCGCTTCCGAGCGATAGCTGTGCCGGGAGTTTCTTGTCGTCTTTGGAATACTTCATGTTTCTATGATAGATACTTTTGTGATTCCGGAGGCTATTCAAGGAACTGTACACCCGCTTGCAGATATTGCATACCGGTTCTTTAGTCGGGCGCATGTGCACATTCTGTATGTGTCGTCTTAGGCGCGTTAGTGATGAAAGATTTTTGTTACACGGATCGCACCGGAAATCCTCTCCTAACACTGATGAGATGAGATATGATGGTGGTGGTGGTGGTGGTGGTGTGATGGTAGCGTTTGGCAGTTCGACGGAATTGACAGCGTACGAGTTCGATTGCAGAGATTTTGTCGTCAGGCGCCCTGACGACGGAAGAGTCCATAAAGAGAGTTGCAACATATTAGAGCTTCACGCGTAGTATGAACGAAAATACGAAAGGCAAACATTCATCCTCAGAATGTTGTTCTTGGAGGTTTGGGAGGGGGGTTTGGTTCGAAACATCGACTCGACATATGGTGCTGGGAGCGCAGTTAAAACTGGGATGTAGGCGCAGGGAGGGAAGGAAAAACAAAAGTCATGAAGCACTCATTAGGTCCGTTAAAAAAAAAACAAAACCAATACTCTGATCCCTGTCCAAGTCTATTAGCGATTGGTACAAAAATAAAATCACACCTTCACCGAGTACTATTTGTAGGAGATATCGATTGTACCTGTACGTTATGGTTTGTGGAATGTTGTACCAAGGTTTGCAACGTAATAAAAAAACCCCTTAAAGCAATGCCAATAACGTCCCATAATACATCTTATTCCTGCTGTTTGTATACTAGTGAAGTTTCGTCAGGAAGGGGGAAGCTAATAACTTGATTAATAAGGATCGCGCGTGACAAGCGGTTGTGTACATGTGGAGGAGAAGAGGGACGTAGGAATCGGTGAGTGTCGAACAAAGGGGTGAGCGTTTTTGTAAGTTGGGTTTTAGATTATTGCGGTAAATGTTACCATTACTGTTACATTATTCTCATCCTTGCACCTTCAACCAAAGTCATATAGTACACGCGTGGTTGCAAGTGAATTATTGCTGAACGAACGACTGAACTGACATCCTGAACGATTTCTAACGATTCAAATATAACAAAAAAACAGGTTTCCTTTTGTGGGCACTACCGAACTACCGAAGCGAATTCGTGATTCATTATACAGAAATCGTAAAAAAGCATTTTTTATTAAACTTTAGATAACAGAAAAAGTTCTCCCCCCCCTTTCACGATCGTGATCACTTTTAATTACGTATATAGTATAATCACTCCTAGCAGCATAATTGAAAAATGGCAAATCAAATATTTTTTGATCGCACATGCTCTGACCGATTATGATTGGCAGAAAAATTCTCTTTCTAAATCCTTTTTCCTATGAACGATCGTAACAATACAGCCGTGCATCTCTAACACAACGCATAGCACCAACGTGTAAAAGTATAAGCTCAATGATTAACACCATCCAAAGGTGTTTTGTTTTGCTATAACAACAAGTGTGGATTGGTAGCAACTGGAAGCATAAAAATCAGTTTCCGCAGACAATAACCAAGTTATGCGATTTTCTAGTGGCCTGACGGAGAAGGAAAGAACATGTGGGGAGGAGGGGGAGGTTGCGGAAGGGTCTCAGAAATGTGTGCGAAGGGTAAATGGGGGAAGTTCGTTTTGTTTATGGAATTTTTCTCTACTACATGTATGCTGATGTCAGTAATTGGACGGTGTAGTAAAAAAATGATGATTCTCTTCGATTACGTTGCTTTATAAACGCATCATATAAATTTGTTTCCATCGTTAGGATGTTTCGATTTTGTTCTTTCGGTTCGCTTTTTTCGATTTATTTGCTTCAGCAGCAGTGCACGCAGCGCCTCCTCGTTTTGCCAAGTTTGCTCTCTCCATCATCCAAGCGACTTTTATCCAAAGCTTCTTACATTCAACACAATCGTTTAGGATTACTTACTACAATCTAATATTTACAGTGGGTGTGTGTTTGTACAACGGACTTCGGTTTTGGGAATTCGTTACCAATACATCGATTGATCGACATTCGCGTCCATGCTTGCCAGCACATTCATGATGTGATCGTCTTTGAGTGTTACAAATATATACTTATTTTTTGAAATGATACGAAAATGTTGACTAGTCTTTTTCATTTCGATCGACATGTACGAAATGCTGACGAACTGTGGTAAGCGAAGTGCGCTAATGCAATTTATTTATTTTTTGTCATTGTACATACACCAGCGGATACAACATTTGACGCAGAGTTTTGTTTACAACTAATACATGTTTCAGATTCATCACCCATAGTTTTTTGTTTGTTTGTTTTTGTACAGATCAAATTGGTTGGCGGGATAATTTTGGCACCATATTCTTAATATGTATAAATTGTGGTAACAGTTTTCCGATACAATTATATAGCCGGCTTAAAATGTAGGTAGCGGTAATTTTCATAGCATCCTGATTGGTTACAAAGGTTAATATCCGTGTCCGAGGATCAGCCATCTTATCCGTAAACATAACTAAATAAAAATATAATTACAATAATAACCATAATAGCGTACAATGCATAATCCAAACCTCTAGATATTTGTACAAATTGTTCTGCTGATTTCGCTCGCGGAGTAATATTTTTGTTTGTGTTTGTTTTGTCCATTTTGTTAAATTTGTACCAGTAACTCAATCCAATTCGTTAAATTTTTCCAAGAAAATCATGATGATTTAGAAGATTTTGTTTGCTCGATGTTTTGTTTTCCAATTTGCGGGCACCAACGGTTGATAAAAGTGACAGAAAACACAAAAATACTTATATCGATCGATGATAGTAGTTGTGTAGTAGTGAAAGTAATAGTAATAGTGATAGCCATGTCTGGTATAGTAGCAAAAGATGTAATAGTAGTAGTAGTTGTTGTAGTGGTAGTAGTGGTAGTATTAGCAGTACAGATAATAGTATAGTAACATGTTAAATTTTAAGTGGTAGTGGTAGTAGTAGTAAAAGTAATAGCGTTTGTAGTAGTTGTGTGACAGCAATAGTGGACAGAGTGAGAGTAATGTGAATAAATCGTCATTAACTGTATCGTGTGTCGTTAAAAAGTTCATCTCAAAAGAAAACATGAAATTTCCAATGTCCAAACAAAACACGTTCACTTTATAAATGCAGCAGTTTTTGTTTATTAAATGAATGGAATGAAGATTAAACATTTAGAGGCTTTGCAGAGTTCTTTTTGACAACTTAAAACACACAACAACGACGTATAAACACGATCAAACACGTAATATTATACCAAACAACAGTTATACATTCTTACACTAGTCAAAAAATCTGAACAGCACACAACTTATGAGGAAAAGCAAAAAATGAATACAATTAGAAATGAATCATTGATTTTCAGAATTTCAAACAAAACGATTAATTTGACATATATTTTCCTTCAACAGAAAAACATCCATTATAAAAAAATGCGTTAGTTTTGCATTTCACGTTATGATATCTGCTGTAGTAACTGGTAAAGCGTTTTTTTTTTGTTAGTCGCTTCATTCTTGTATTGTATTGCTCCATTCGAAGTATTGACATTTAAAACTCTCTCTCAGTTCAGAAACAAAAGGAATCCATTTTGAAGCCATTATTCAATTGTATTGTAAAAATACAAAATTTTTGAATACATTAGCGTGCCAAAGCACGCTAATGTATCCGAAACCCGGTTGTTAAAAGTTCTGCAAGGTGCGTGAAACTTCACGAAAATTATGAAATTTGAAAGATTCACAATGAAAAAAAAACAGATTATAAAACTAAACTCGAGATAGAAACGCATTTGTTTGGTTGGCTATGTCAACGATTTTGAGCGAGTGCAATTTTTTTGTTTAGCACTTTGGACTTAGAATCGTTAGAAGCATGGACGGGTTAGTGATAAAAGAATAAAAAGTGGGAAGAAAATATGGAATTCGAAACAAACGTATTGGTCAGGATACGTCCTGAACATCACCAGTTTACAAGGTTTACTCATGGGACATGATTGGGATTTAAAAAAAAAGACGAGAAAGAGCAGTCCTTTTCTGATCGATAACGAGCTACACAATACGTGCAGTTACAATACAATTATGAAAGAAAATATTCTGTGATTCTCAAAATGTATTTTTGTTCAGAGATTTTGTTTGTTCTTTTACTTCTTTTTTCTTGTGAAAATTGAAATTTCTTTAGACAGTATAGTTCTATATATTAATATAAATGCTACGATTTTTTCCATATACACACACAAAAAATAATCCATATTTTCCCGCATGTTTTTGCGCGCATCATTAGCAGAAAGGATATGTTCAGAGTTAGTAGTGGTAAATTTGGTTCTTTTGGTTTGTTTTAATTTTCTTGAATTTTTGGTTTTAATTTGGTTTCAATTGGAAAATGGAAAATATATAACGTTTTGTAAAAAAAGGTATAAATAAGAAAGTTTATGAAAGATAGTAGTCGATGTATGTATAAATTTTGTTGGCTCGTTGAAATTTTATTGATGGGAATATATTGAAAGCAAATCAAATCGAACTTACCCTGTGGCGACGCCAACTCCGCCACTTGCAGTGCCTGCGTGTTAAACCCTGGTAGATGAAGCAAAGAAAAAAGCAAAGGTCGTACGAGAAACGACGATTAATGTTTGTTTCTCGGCTCCATGCGAGCCTCTCCATGCTGGTAGATAACTCACCTGCCAACGCCGAAGGGTCGGCTGCCAGTGCTGCCATGGAAAAGTTAAACGAAGGTGGCGTCGGAAAGAGTTTATTTTCGCTTGCATTCATGAGAAACTGGGCCCCGGTGTGATGATGAATGTTGCTGTCAATATCATGATCGTTCGGTGATCTGATGTGATCGATGGAAGGGATGGTGTGGTGAGGGGGGGGGGGACAGAGAGGGAAGAAAGGTTTTACATTAAAAAATATACCACACTTAGGCTGCAAGCGGTTACGAATTGCTTACCGTAGCGATCCCTTCACATCCAGTCCACTCTTTACGAGGTCACCGTGGTCGTCCGTCACCGAATCGGAGCTGTTCTCGTGGTCACCGCCAGTACCGCACAGCAGTTCCAGCGGTTCCGACTTAACATCCTCTGCCGAGCGTTCCGATGGGGACGATGCCAGGCTTTCCTTCTCTGCCGAACACAGACTTCCGGCGTTACTACCGTTCGAGGTTCCCAGCGACGTTGGGATGCTGCCGGAACCACACAAACCCGCGCCACCGCCGCCACTACTGTTTTCCTTGCTGTGCAACAGGTTGTTGTTCAAGTTGTTGTTGTTGTTGATGTTATTATTATTGTTATTAATACTACTTTTTATTAAGTTACTCGAGCTGTTGAGGGAGAAACTGTTGTTGCCTGTTGTATGGAGCAAACGCGAGAGGAATGGTAAATAAAGAAGACAAAAAAAGATGTGATTAGAATGGGAATGATGCTGAACAGGGCAGTGATGGCACAAGCCTTACCACTGTTCGTATGACCGGTTAAGCTGTCCTGTTGCCGCAGCTGATCCTTGCCCTGCGGTGAGGGCAGATTTATGTGTTGCTTGTTGGCGCTCGATGAAAAGTCGGTGGCGGTCGTCTGAGGCGTATTGCAGATCACGTCCAGGTCCCGGTTGCTCGTCGGCCCATTGCTGTCCACCGACATCCGGTGCCGCTTCAGTGCCATCTCGTCCGAATGGCTCGAATTGTTCCGTTCCCGTCGGAGCGCAGCCGCGGCAGCCGCTCGCTTAAGCAGTTGGTTGACCATCGGTGCACCGCTACCATTACTACCGCCTCCTCCACCACCTCCGCCTCCCCCACCGCCGTTGCCACTGTGCGGAGAGGAACTGTTTTGCAGGTTGGAGAGATGCGGCGGAGGCGATGCACCTTGGGACACGTACAGCGAGTCGTCCAGCATCTTCTCTGGATAGATTGGATGATGGACGACACCGGAGGGCAGGTTGGACCCGAGCGATGGATGCATCTGCAGTGA
This sequence comes from Anopheles farauti No. 4, assembly GCA_000956215.1. Taxonomy (NCBI): domain Eukaryota; kingdom Metazoa; phylum Arthropoda; class Insecta; order Diptera; family Culicidae; genus Anopheles; species Anopheles farauti No. 4. The sequence goes on along the minus strand of JXWZ01002727.1, from coordinate 2,261 downwards.
CCGACGAGTGGGCGATAAGTATTGGTATTATTTAAAACAAAGAGTGAAAAAAACATGTTTCATTTCACTTACGCCATGTGTTTCCTCAGCTTGTTGCTGTGTTAAGCCGGACACTCGTAAAATTTCGGCCGTCTTCAGGAAGGAGCTCAAGGACCGCTGGTGCACGTTCACCTCGCCATGGTATATGAATTCGACCAGGGCGTGCAGGTCGGTGAACGCCACATCCTGCAGCACTATCACGGGATGTTTGCATGGTGTACTCTGGATGGTGGAAGGAAATCCAAACGAAAATATATATATCATCAAACACACCCTTCTATCAGGGGCCATTTGCAACAGGTGCACGTACCTTTAGGAGCTCGCGGAAGTACGTACTGCACGCGGACAGCACCACCCGATGCGCTTTGAGGCTGCGACCGTCGCAGGCGAGCGTCACGTCGACAAAATCCTCATCATCGCGCAGGTTTTCGAAGGCCGACGTGATACTGCTCTGGTAGTTGTTCCATCGCAGACAAAAATGCTGCGTATCCACCATGTTTGTCACGTTTGTGTTGTTTTTGTTTGCACTGTAGTTCAATTTATTGTAGTTTTGATTGATTTTGTACGTCCACTGCGTTCACGTCCCCCTTCGCCTTAGAACCTATTGCTTGCTAATGCTTGCGTGTTGATATGGATAATCTGCAAAGGAGAGAAGGAATACGGGAAACGTTAAAATGTGGTCTATTACCCGAGAAAGGTTGCGTCAACCGAATTGTACTATCATCTCAACTGATTCTTATATTCTGATTCTTATAAAAAAAAACTGTAGATTGAACTGTTTTAAACTATTATGTTTGCCACAAAATCAATGCAATACAAATGCTTCATATACTTGAAATAAACATCTTAATGGTAACACGATAAAACAAAAAAAAAACACCGGTCGGTTTTTACTACATAAAATACACTCAATCATCATTAGGTAAACGTTTAAATCCTTTCCCATAAATCAACGGACAAATGCAACCGATTTAACAAACGCATAGGTGAAAGGCGCCGGCAAACTGACACCAGAAACCTCATATTGCGACGTTGCGTCCGTTGTCTCTATATTCTCAAATTCTCGGATATAAATTTTAAAGCAAACGCACAGATAGAATATAGATAATCCCGGTACATCGACGCACCACGAACAATTTATGCTCTCCTGGAGAGGTTTGGTTTCCAATATGAATAATGTATGCTGTTCATAAATCCTCATCGTGATGTGGATTTTTAAACTGCACTGAACTGCACTTATTGCAATCGATTAACTCCACAACCACTGTCTCTCGCACAGTTCTGCCATTAGCTAGATCCACCAATCCTACAACAAATAAATAAAACTGGTGGTCCTTCCTGGATATTTAAAAATGAACATATTTTTTACGCTAAACTTCTTCACTTCTCGTTCTTCAGCACCAGTGTTGCTCGCTACTCAATGTTTCGATCGGAACTGATTGTATGGTTTCGGTTTGCTGGAATTCTCCTAGAGGAAAAATGTGGGGCTAAATTAAAAAAAAAATCTGTTCTTTTGTACGACCGTGATCGTTAGAAACCGACAATGTAACACTTTTGTAACACGAGCTCAATAGTCACTCGCACTTATGGTGACGTACCACAAAACAAGGGCGATAATCGAACGAAACATAATCAGAAACGCCACACACACACATACGGAGTGGAGATGGATAAGAGAATGCCCGCTTAGCGTCATTTTGATGACGCATCGCTAATCGCACTGTTAGCAGGCAACGGTAGAGGGACTATTCGCCTCAAAACAGCGATGGTCAGCTTATTTGTATGCTGGAAATCTAACGCTTTCCTTTAAGACCCGAGCACTCATTCGCGAGGAGGGTGGGTGCCCGCCAAAAGAACAATTGAACAAACTGTAGCACCGAACTTTGTCCGCGATGAATATTTGGATACGTTGTTTACGAATCTATCAAATAGCTGCATGAAATAGCTAACGCAAGCAAAATCGTATGTGTCATGCGAGGATTCAAGAAACGAGCAGTAGAACAACAAACAGCAAAGCGTTTTTTTGGTTTTCGCATTACAATGTTTTCTAGTGAGAGCTAAATCAATCAACTTGCCGTTAAGGGGGTTAACGCAGCAATATAACTTATTAAGTTATGCTACACATCAATTGGTTTCATAACAACTGTTGAACTGGTCAGGTAAAGTAGCTATAAATTTTTGTATTATTTTTTCAATTTATTGTAATCAATTTTTGTTTTATT
>JXWZ01002725.1:0-14195 GCA_000956215.1 Anopheles farauti No. 4 | reverse complement strand
ACACACAACGGGCAAGAAGACGCATGCAGCAATGATGAAGAAAAAGCTCCGTGCATAAGCTTTGGCTGGCTGCTTTGATTTGATTACCGAACCCTTACATGATCAAGGTTTGGGAAAAAGGGTTCAGCAATGCAGCACTATAGTGTGCAACTGAGATTTCATTCCATTTGATTGTGAATCTAAATGTATTCATATATTAATATATAGTGCAAGATTTACCAAACGGCACGATTTTTGAATCTTCAATTTAGAAAAATCTTGTTCGGGGAATATTTCATTTTCTTCTTAGAACGAGTAGAGCGTAAAGATGCATGCTTCAATCTACATCTCACAAAATATTTTCAATCTGAATTGTTTTTACATGTGAAAAAGCATCGAAATAGAAACAGTGATGATGCCTGGAACCTGTTTTCTTAGAGCTGGCAATACTGTAAAGCACTATAAAAAGTCACTTCTCCTTCGCTGGGCTCCGAAAGGTTTAATGTCTTGTCGATCTTTTCTTCCAGAATCAAGAGTGTGCGCCTAGAGTTGCTGCATACTTGCAGCTTCCTTCGCGAACTTGACGTTACCCCTCTGCGCACATCCTCCCCATACCACCTACGTTTCTCCACCCCTACGTGCGTGGAACATGTTTTAGCGTTTGTGCGCGCAAAACAACAAGCGTGCGATGCTCTGCATTTTGTTTTATGTTTCTACACAACATTCTTGATGCTTTTTGAATTACGCCTCTCGCATGCCGTTTGCTCGCTGGCACCCGATTCCGTTCTTTATCTGGTCCGCGTGTCGCCTCTTGCACCGCGCGTTCCACCGGTAAGTGATTTATTCCCGCAGCGTTTCGAGATATTGTTCTCCACCTTTCGCGATAACGGATGACACCGTACAGGTTTCATTTTACTCCGTCTCTGAAGTGACCAGCGGCCGTCGCCGGCACCTTCTTCGGTCGTTTGTTGATTTGTTGTTGCAGGGCTTGCTGCAGTGGGACAGTGGGTCCTGCGCCCTCGAACCAGTGGGTGTGCGGGGGGGGGGTGAAACGGGGGTTTGAAATTAATCCCTTCATGTAGGAGAGACTCCACCTCCGTCGGGATCGGCTTTGGGATCGCTCGAACTAGACGAAACCCTCCTCTCGGTGGATGTTGGACGCAACGGGCGTAAAAGATTCTACCACAAGCACGTTTTGCGATAGTTTCGACTAGCAGCGAGATGGTTTGGTTGACAATTTTGTTGGTTTCAACCGATGGGTTCGATTGGCGATAGCGCGCCCGAACGTTGGTTGAGGCGGACCGAACAACTTCTCCCGACGTGCATAATGAGTAACACAGAACTGGATTGGCCCTCCCGAGGAGGCAATTATTTTGTGGCGCACACTACACACGCACGCTGGGAAAAGTGTCCCATTCTTGTGTCGGGGGTCGGGGCTGAATGTTCGAAACTGATTTGATTAGCCTAACCGTCCGTTACTTGGACGAAATTACCGATGCCGTTTTTCTGCTGGTCTGCTGGAGTTGGCGGCACGCATGTCGCATTGCGAGGGATATTTGAATGGGCAAACGGTGCGGGCTGGCGAAGTCGGTGGGGAAAACGTTGGGCTCCCTAGAGCATTTTCCAACCTGCATCGATTCCATTTCGCATTTCGCCAGCTATTTCTGCGGCCTCTGCCTCATCCGCTGCTCCTCCAAACGGGGTGCCCACCCGATGACAAGTGGATCAGACCGGGTCCGACCGGGTGGACGCACGTATACGCAACAACTGAAACTGACAAGAGATGCACCAGATGCATCTACCGTGTATGGAAGAAATCGCGGGTTCCCCGCAAAGCTTCACCACGTCGTCGAAGGCATTATCTCGCGGGGAGTGGGGGGAAGGGAGCCAAAGGGAGAACCCCCATACGCCAATGTCAAAACGGAAAGAAAAGTTGTTTTCTCGTTTGCTAACCTCGCTTCGCCTCGGCCCGACTCATCTACGCTCTCCGCGCGTCCATGCTCTCCGTGCAAGGGCTTAAATTTATTGTTTCTCCACCATTTGTTGTAACAATGTACGACGGTTTGTAGAGGACAAGGGAAGCGAAATACTTTTATCCCGTTTTTCGCATGCCGTAAAATCCCGTTTTTTTTATACCCACTCGTGGGAGTTGGTGCTGGTTCCGTTTGTGTGTATGTGATTGTGTTTTCTATTTTGCGCCTTGGCGGAAAATTAGCGAGCCTATGTGTGGACGGTGTCGTTGCGTTTTGCTCCTAGACACGCATCCACAACAAACACAGAGAATAGCGGCCCAGTCGGATGGGGCTTTAGTGGTCAAAAAGTGTGATTAAGTGTAAAAAATTTCAACGCGCCCGTGCCGGGAGGACGAAACTAATTATAAATAGTACCCACCACAAAAGTAGTCCAGCATTAATTATGCTTCGGAGTCACCTTCAGTGCCGTGTGCGAGTGGAGTAATAAATGGAAAAAAATGGCAAACAGATACAGATAAAACGTACCATTATAAGATAAAATCGTTCAGGTGAAATAAATCTCCGCGCGTAAAGATTGCGAAGAAGTCGGTGCGGCGCTGGAATGCTTCGGCAGGCGATAATCTCATGCTTTTTGACCAGCCCCAATGTGCCCAGCGAGCCCCGTGTGTCCGCTGGAAGGGGCTGGCACTGGTGGCGTAAATGCCGCGAAGGGAAAGAAAGATGTTCCAGTGCAACGATCATTTATAATTGTACGTATGTTATGTCGAAACCCCGGACCCGGTTTTGTTTCCCGCCCTGCATTCTGCCGTTTTTCCTTCCTTTCGCCACGTTCGCTTCTATCGTTCGTGTTCGTGTTTCGGGTTCACCTGCTTCCTAGTGCAGTGGGGCTGAGCTACGAGCACTGCAGTTATCACGCGCTGCCTGTCGCTGCCGCTTCGCCTAGGAATGGGCGCCCGAAGAAAGGGACCGAAGGAGGAAAAAAATATTTTAATTATTTTAGTTTCTTTATTATTCCACTTGAACCTTTGGGATCGCTTGCGGAAGGTTGGAGTGGAGTTGGCGTGGGGTGAAGAGTTGGAGGAGAAGGAGGAGGAGCACGGAATAGCATGTGCCTGTTGTGTGCATTGCAGAGAGAACACACGGCATAAGTGTACCGACACTCCGACACCGACACACACAGGACAGGTTCAGTGGTGCAGTGGCCGACCTTTTCCGCAGCCGCAGCCAGCCGCAGCCCCACTCGGAGGATGCTAAATTGGTTTTTATCGTTTGATTTTTGCATAGTTCTTTTGCGGTTTTAATGCGTTAGCGCGTTTGTGTCCGTTTTTCTTCGTTTCGCTCCACCATCGAGCAAACGGCAAATGGGTAGGAAATAATGGTTCCCCAACAGTTAAGTGACCATTCAATCGGAGCATTGGATTAGAAACGGTGTTGAAAAACGAGACGTCGGCCACGGACGTCCGCCGTTCGATGGACGGCACGGACAGGGAAAAGGAAAACACCCTGCCACGGATTTCGTGACTGGTGCAGCGGTCAACAGCGGCAGGCAGGCAGGTGGACCCTGAATGGACCACGGCTGCTGTACCTGGCCGCCTAGCTTTATAATGCGTATTTAAACGAGAAGATGCGAACACATTTTCCAGCAAACTCGCCGCAACAGTTGCCGAGTGGGGAATTAATGAAAAACTTGTTTTCCGCTCCATCGGCCGGGTGGAGCGGGCGGGTGAGAAGCGCACGTAAATTAGACGCCAGGAAGGAGGGCTGAATCCACAAACGCAACTATTCGGTCCGGCTTATATTGCGACGAAGCCGTTTTTCATTATTATTGTCGTCGGGTCGCCGCGCGGATAGTGGAAGGCATTTTTCAGGCCGAGTTTTAATTAAACAACGTTCGAGCGTTCGATCGGGTCGGGCCAAATGAAATTTACTTACCCGGAGTAATTAAATTTATCGTTCGTTCGCACAACGGCCCCACGGAAAATGGCGACGGGAACGGGAAGCGAATGTGATGTGTTTCTGTTTTTCCACGCGAAATGTGGAAAGCGACGTAGATAACGCAACCTGCTGCTGGTGTGGTTCGGGTTGCAACGGGTTCTTTCTATTTCATTTTGCGCGCGAAAGGATGTTTAATCAGCAACCGACCCATTCCGGGCAACGAGCAACGCATCCACCGCATGCGTGCAAACGATGCGCGTTATTATAATGAAGATCGAGTTTAAAGCGTTATTACCCGGCACGATTCCGTACTCATAAAAATTAGCAGCCCACTTGCTGATGTTTTTAAACTGCAAACGGTTGATCGGTGGCTTAGGAAACAATCGATCGTGGCACCGCCGGACTCGCACGGGGACCGGAATCGGTGTGAATAATTGCTCCGCTGGCTGCCGGAGCGGAGGGAAAACCAGTTTTCCCTCTTCCCCTATCCCTCCCTGCGCCAAGGGCCATTCACTTCGCATGCGACACACAATCGGCGCATCGTGTCCGATCGCATTTTTCCAGTGGTGAAGATTTCCCTTTTTTACGTGGCTTCTCTCGCTCTCCCACCCGAAACAGGAAAATTCCGAGCCGTGAAACCGTTGTTGTCACCCGTAACGGGCAACAACAATGGGAGAGCGACTTGTGCAGTGGAGCAACGGCTTCTTTTGTGAGCAAATTGTTTGCCCGTGTGTTATTAGCGCTGATTTAATATAATCGATAGTTGTGGATAAAAAATGTATTAAATAGTACAGGGAAATGAGGTACACGAAACCCTAGCTGCTGGTGAAAAAACATGCAACGGTGCACCGCGGTTCGCGTGCAAAAACGCTTCAACATTATAAACCCGATAAACACGAAGAGCAATCGAAGTCGGCATCGAAAAGTCGTTTATTTTGTGTAGTAGGATCGGTTCGCGCGCGCGCTCGGTGTGTTTGGCTGTACTTTCACCAGGCCGCGTGTTGGGCTCATCTTTGCTTGCAACATGCTCTCCCACCCATTGGGTGATGCAGGTCCGTCCGCCCGAGGGCTGCGGTGAAACATTGCACGTACGTACTTGCGCTGCCGAACAGTGTGCAGTTTTGTGCAACCGGGGAGAATGCGTGCGAGAGCTCCGCAACACATAGCGAGGGTTTCGGGGTGGTGCAGAGGGTGGGAACAGCAGTGGATGTGTTGGAGGTAATATTGAACAAAAGGTGATGGCTTATAAACTTTGAAAGATTTTCTACTATCGAATGATTTTTGTATGCATTTTACTTAACCCCAAATTAACGAATTATTAAGCTACGTAAAAAAGAATTGGAATTGAATTTCTAAAAACAAAATTAAATACTTTGTAAGCAAATCATAATTAAATTTTTAATTAAATGCTCAATACTTCGTTGACCGGTTTGAAAACAAATAAAATGTTCTTGCTTTACGCTTGCTCCCACTGTGAGTCGGTTTTCTATTTAATTTTTTCTCCACCCGATAATTTAACCCGGGCAGTACCCGGTGAACGGGATTCCGAGTTGCCGAGGGTTGGGGTTTTGTTGCATCCCCCGGCTGGTGTGCTTTGTTTCGCGCATGAGATTTTTCATTGACTCCAGCGCAGTGCGTCTGGCATCGTTATGATATTCATTTAAATTGTACAAAAACCCGTCCGCCCTCCGTGTACTTTCCCCGCACAAAAACATCGACCAGCTCCCGGCCAGTGCGGCTGAATCCCGCGTCCTAACTTGTTACCCTTTGCCGTGGCACCGGCCTGGCACTGGCACTTTGATTAATGAGCCCGGGCCCGGCCTGACTGGTTGGCAATCTTTTATGACCTCATAATTGTTGAGGTAGGTCCGTACTCGGGAACTGGAACGGGATGGCACGATGGGCTGTTTGTTTTAAGAATTATCTTAATCATTTCCGTTGTTGTTGGTGGTTCGTCTCTCTAAAGCCTGTCCATTTTTCTACGTCTATCATTCACAGCTGGGCCCAATCACGTCAAGAATCGTCGGATTTCCTTCGCCCGGGTAGGAAGGAAGGCTGCAGAACCATACACATATAATATCGGTAAGTAGCGACCGACGGGGGAGATGGATGTTAGATGACTTAGATTGATCTTTTCTCGCGTGCAAATGGAATTGTGAGTGAGTGATTGTGCTTGTCAGTGTTACCTTACCCCGGTGTTTATGGTGTTATTTTTGCATTCGGATAAATGGCAAAACTGGTGGCAGACGGAACATTAGCCTCGCGGGCGCTGGGTGCGCTTTTTGCCTGCTTCCTGCTACCTCTCCTCTTCAATTGAGTGCTTTCTTGCGTAAATGGCACGCGTTTTTCATCCTCGTTCGGTATGGGAGAAAGAAAGCCTGCTCCGTCCCTCGTCGTCCTCGGAAAATATCACCCGATCCTGTTCTACAGCGGAGGCAAAAATTGAAATCCATATTGAATGATTTTTTTTTTCATGCGCTCCGGCTCCAGTGCAAACTACTCTTGTTAATTTCGCCTGCCAAAGGGGTGGCCCCAGCATGCGGTTGCGCACGGAGAGCATAACTCTTACACTTCGCACACATCAATCCGCCATCGGGCAAATGCAAATGGGTTCCCGGGGATGGAAAGTGGACCCCGAAGCGAGCCCACCGCCGCATATTGAATTGATAAACGTGAAGGCGGTGTGCAATTATAAGTGTTTAAAAATTAATCCTATCAATTCCATTCTTCCGTCGAATGTCACCATTTGTATGGTGCCATCAATTCTGTACCGTTTCCACAGGGCGGTGTGGGTCCCAGCATGAAAGGGAGGACCTGCTAAACGAGAGCAACCACAAAGGCCCGATGCCGCCGATGCCGGATCGCGGAAAGCGTTCGCCGTGTTCGCCATCCGGCGGACGGCGGACGGCGGACTTTATCCGCGATTGTCAATTGGGCCCCGGTTCGGCTGGGCAGCAAAGGGCAGAAAGTACGGGCACAAAGTACACAATAAACAATGTCTTTCGCTCGCTTCGACGTCTCCTAAATCGTTCAACGCCGCATGATCTCGTTCGCAGCCGCAGACAAACGATCGGTCGATCAGGAGACGCAAAGGGAGAGCGCACGTGACGTCACACGCCTCACGGGCTGCTTACAACATAAATATCGCGGAAAATCAGAGGAAAAAATGCCGCCCTACGACATCGTCGTCGTTCGTGTCGGTGAGAAGAACTCGATTGTTTAACTAGCCCGGAGACGGCGACAGATTTCGTGAGCCTCTCATGCAATTGTAAACAATCACCCACTAACACAAACACCCCAACCCATGGCCCATGCCGGTGCTTGCCGGAAGGTGTGATGAAGTGCATCGTTGCACCAACTGCCCACTACCGAAACCGCCCCGGCTGGGTGGGTAAAACAACAAATGATAACAATAATTTAAGCGTTTTTCTCCCACCATTTTGTGTGTGTGTGTGTGTGTGTGTTTGTGGACGGTGTTTTGTGTATCTGTATCTGTGTTTGTCGGGAACGTACGTCCGGACGATTGCACTTGATTGCAACGTCACCGATGCGAAATCGGAGCGGCAAAATGGCTCAAAGGGCCCACGAAGCCGCCACCCGGGAAGGCCGTCGGGCTTTTGCAATAGGCGGCGGCCACCGCCGCCGCCTCGCGCACCTAATGGACATGTGTATGGCCGTAAAACATTGATACATCATGTTTCCAATTATACGCGGAAAAAAAATATGGTAAATTATAATAAAAACACACAATACCATTGCATTCATCATTCAATAATTGAATTGAATTTAATTGAAGTACTTGAAAACGAGGCACCGGCGGGGTGGTACAGGGGGAAAGATCTCTCCTTCCCGAAAAGGCTTTTCATGATCCGTTTCCCCCTTTGGATGGATCGATTAATGGTGGAAAAAAAAACACAAAGCGACGACACTGGTCGATCGGGGAAAAATCTTCCCCAAAGCAAGATTCATCGCCTCGTCAACGCCGACCGCTGGAAGGCGTGCTGGAATTGTCAAGCTTCTATGTGGTGTGTGTGTGTTTGTGAGAGAGCGGGAGGAAAATCAACTTCAAAGGGCGGATGCCGCGGATGCTCGGGATGGGCAACCATACCGCCGCCATGGGAAACTGCGATCGGATCCAATCGGGTGCCGGTGGCAAAGACAGTTAGCCGCCCTTTGTGTGTGATGGGCGATTATGGATTCTGGTGAGCGTCCTATGCAAATCCTGCCTCCTGCATCCAGTGATCGAGTCCATCCATCGCGGCTTGGGTGTAGATGAGCGCGGGTTAATCCTTCGATTCTTGTGCAATCCGCAGCGCCGAAGAAGAATGGTCGGAATGGGGTGACTTTGCTCAATTATTAACCACGATAAGATGATGATCGTGGGGATCCCCTGCTAGACGTTTGTGTGTGTATGTGTGTGTGAGAGAGAGAGAGGGAGAGAAAGAGAGCGAGCGATTGGGAGCCAAGGGAATGCATTGTCGTTTCCTATTTCCGTGAAATAAATTAACCGACCCGCCGAAGGATGGTTGACAGTTGAAAGAAAAGCCAAGACGGAAGGGAAGGCTAGTTGTCAGGAATGTGTATGTGGAAAACGGGATGGGGTCGGTAACGGGGGTGCCCGATTGTGCCGATGGTTCGGTGCGCGGACAGATGAATGATTTTTCGCATCACGATCACCTTTCCGCGGTGCGCTTTGTTTTACTAGAAACCGCGGAAGGCGGACCCGATCGATGCGGGTGCTTCTGACGCGGGGCGGAAATTATCCGATAGAAGCCGCGGGTGAAATAGATGGAAAGCACAAATGACAGCGGGCCGTTAAGCACAATGCGGGTGCTGGTGTGTTATGTGCATCCCTAGTACGGAAAATGAAGTGCGGCTTATGCTGGGGTAAGTGCTTGTTAAAAATGCTGTAGTAGTAGAATATTTCTTCCTTAAATTTCCCATGAATAAAACAGTTTGAATCGATTCGATTTCTTGGCACAAAGTTACTGTAATTACTAAGAAAATAGGTATTCTTTAATGCCTTGCTGTTCGATTGATTTACTCTTTAAAATAGTTAAGCAACAAATTGATTCGTGAAAAAACAAAACGAGGACTAACAAAATATTTCTTAGTTGTGTTTTGTAGAAGTTTCAAAAGCTTAGACGTTAGACAAGACGTTTTTCTATACTTAACTGACACGCAACTTTGAACGAAGCTTAGCGTAAAACATCGCTAATGCATGTTTTTCCTTCGAAACGCAACAATTTGCATACAAATTGAGTGATCGATGACTTTGGCATAGCGATACGTTTACCCGTCGTCGTCGTTGTCGTCCTCGTCCTCATCCTCGTCCTCGTCCTCGTCGTCGATCAAACCCGGCAGATAACGGCACCTCGGTGCCGAGTGTTTCCTGCAACCCGTTTAAGCCTTTTGTACCCGATGCACACCATTTCCAAATGTTCGTTCTCATTAGCCGCCTGCCCGGGGCTGGAGAACCTCAACCGAACCAACCGATCGACCGATCAACCCCCTCCGCCCTTCGCCCATTAGCGAGGCCGCTTTGCAGGAGGAATCTGCATACGGGCCTGGTGGGTTGCGTGGAGAGCGTGTCAGACGTTCGGCTGGAGTAGGAGGCACCCGGACCTCGCAAACAACACGCCAACAAACATGCTTTATCGAGTAGGATCTAATCCATCGTCCATGTCATGAAATAATCCCGTTTACAGCGAAATGATTATCTATTTATAAAAGGCACACAAACACATACAGACACGCACACGCACGTTCGCATGAGGCGGGCGCCTCGGGCGATGGTGCTTCTCCATTTTCCTGCCCTGGAGCGGTGGTGATGGTGGCGGTGATGGTGTTGGGAGTTGGGAGGTTGGGAGGTTGGAAGAGATCACCTGCAAATGCACCTCGATTCATGGTGGGTCCTCTTCGCGACCCACTCCCTCTCTCCCGGTGTGAGCGAGGGTTTTATCTTTTCGCACTCAATTTCCTTAAACTGTCCGTCGTAGGTACAGACCCCGGAGGCTGTCCGGATTGCGTTCCGGTTGCAGCGGTTGGCCCGCTGGTGCCTGGAACTGGATCTACGGTGCTTCGTGCACGCGGTGCCGTTTCGCTGTCATTGTGGGGCACCGTTTGCGAGGCGTTCGTTTGAATTTACTGTCTTAGTACCATCTCTCTATTTCCACTGCCTCCCCAGTGGTCACCTGACGGACGGACACCTTTCCCCTTCTGCTGCTAATTCTCGCTACACGGAGGAGATCGCTCGCGAGTGAACGTGCGAGCGAGCGAGCGAGCGAGCGCGATCTTTCGCCATGCTATCATTTATTTTTGTTTTATGGCACCGTATCGCGGCGTTAACCGCTTGCCGCGCGTTTCTCCCAACCTCGGCCACGAAGAACAGCCCAACGGTGGGTAAAATAAAATTCTTTTGTTGTTTTGTGTTTGTCGGTGCATCGCACTCGGGTTGCTAACCCCCTCCCGCGGTGCACCCAGGCAATCAGGTCTTTGCGAAAGTGTTTTGCATATCGCGAAGGGGCGAATGTGTGTGGAAAAGAGAGAGAGAGAGAGAAAGGGTGGGAGAGGGAGAGGGAGAGGGGAATGCTGAGCGCGCATGCGAATGTTGTATTTATTTCATTTCCATCCATCCTGCAGGGGGATCATGATGAGCGTTGCGTTGTCGCCGTTTGCCGTTTTGCAGAAGGACGTGGACGGTCAGTTGCAATAAACCCTTGAAGGGGAAGATGTTTACAAACAGTCACACACAAGGGCCAAAGTTTGTGTTGATCGTAGTAGTGAAAAAAAAACTATCGAATTTTGGTGAAGAAGGGAAAGACATCCAAAGAGTTGAGTTGAGTTACCGTTCAGGAAGGAAACTTTTTTTATTCTTGCAACCTTAGCAAGAGCTGTAGGAGCTTAAGGAGCTAAATTAAATTGATTGAATAGGTGAAGCCGATCTTGGGGCCGATCGGGCTGTGGTCCTACATCGATGGCAGGATAATGAGCAGTGTTGCGTACGGTGTTTGCTGGAGCCGGAAACGATATCTATCACGTGTTGTTGTGAGTATCACCCGACAATTGCGCGTAGCAACACAAGACAAATGACTAGCCCTCGGGGGTTTCGCTGCCAATGCTAATAAGAAACGCACCACGGCACGGCGATGGTGTTGGGGCTTCCGTCATTGCGGACATGTCGCGTAATCAGTACGTTTCCTTGCACCGGCCGTATGTGTATGTCTTTGGCAGCCCATCCACGAGCTGGCGACTGCGAATGCATATGCATTAGTTGCTGCTGTCGTCCCGTGTCGCCCCAGGATGACGACCCCGGTGCGGGCGAGCCGCGCACTCGCGCAAACACGCGCCCGGTCTCAATTAAAACCCATAATTACATATGAAGAGTAAAAATCTAAACAACGAAAATTATTGCAACGAAGAAAGAGAAAGTTCCGACGCAACTCCCTTCCTTCAACACCATGTGCTCGTCGGAGCAGGTCGTCGTCGTCGTCGGAAAGGCTCGTTTTGGACATTGGCTCGTTCGCGTGAAGTTTTTGGCGTGCCCCAAGACAAGTGTCCACGGGTCCACCGGTTATGGTTGGGGTCTGACCTGAAAAAGGAACCACCATTCCGGCCCGCGACGATAGCGACGAAATGGCTACAGCGAATCCAAACGCCAAACGGACCCAAACCGATCCCGTTCACGGGGGAGGGGGTGAGTGGGAAGGTGGACTCCAACGCTGCACCAGAAGAGAAACCCATCGCTCCAAGGGGCTCTAAGGGGTTGCGATTTTCCATAATTTTCTTTCGTACCGTCCCACTGCCGCGTTCGTGGGGATTATTGTTGTTATTATTATCATCACCTTCGCGAGGGACGGAGCAGGGGTAGTTTGTCGTTATGATGATTGTTGTTTTGCAGCCAACAACAGCAGCAGCATCAGCAGCAGCAGCAGCAGCACCAGCAGCAGATCGCGCAGATCAGAAGCGGCGGAGATGCGGTTTGCACAAGCGCTTCTTGCGCACGGCATCAGTCGGGCCGGGAAAGCTGCGGCACGCATTTCTATATCGCGCAACTGACCGTGCGGTGGTGCTGGCGGACGAAACAAACGGGAACATAATACATATCTAGATCTTATCGGGCGACGCAATCGGGCGGTGGGTTGCACGGGGTGGGGTGGCTGTCAAAGCCAAAGGGTGTCCGCGGTGCGTGCATGTCCGGGATAAGCGCAAAACGCAAAGCAAATTCCTTCCTTTCCTAGCGACACAATCTCCTAGAGCGGCATTAGAGGGAAGCCATAAAACGCGAGCCAACCTGTGAGAGGGTGAGCGAATGGGAGAGAAAGAGAGAGCGAGAGAGCGTGATAGGCTCAACACACAAGGAGAAACCTGTACAAAACTGCATACAAAACCGTACGGCAATGGGGATGATGCGTTTGGTTCGGTTGTTGGACCCGGCGCTGGACATTGTTTTGCGTGCGGGGAGGTGCTGAAAATAAAGCTATTAAAAAGGACGGACCCCGGGATGATGGAATGGTGAGAGGCTAGTTTATGGTGCTCGTGCAGCGCGCCACACTGCTGCCGCTGCTGCTGCTGCTGCACGAGCACCAAACAATTGCATAATCCCATCGAAGGAAAATCTGCACGCAAAGGGAAAAAAGGTACGAATTTGTACGAAATTGTACGAGCATTTTTTTTCTGCCACTGCGCCTTTCTCGTACCGAAACGCGACACACCGAGGAACTCTATCTTTGTCTGCTCTTGTGCTGTGTGTGTGTGTGTGTGTGTGTTTGTTTGTGGGGGAAAAGGTGCACCTGCAGACAAGATCGCAGCACCTGCGCTGCTCGGCTGGCAAATAATGCAATCGCACCCGAGCGACAGTTTTATGAATAGAGCGATTTTGCAACGGCATGGTTTGGGTTTTGGTGCCTGCAAACGCAAACACGCAACTGCGCCTGCAACCGATCGAAACCGATTCCGATTCCCACTGCCATCAGGGAGCGAGGGGTGAGGGAGGGGGGGGGGGGGGATATGGGGGCTAGATAATGGTCTTTGCCCAGATGGACCACTTTGTAGACCGCGCGATTGTTGCATCGGTTGCATATTTGGGCTATATCGGTGCAAACGCGACCGCAAGTTATCTAACGAAAGTTGAAAATGGGAGCGACGGGTGGCCCGGGTGCAGCTCAACAAGGGCAATAATTGGTTGCGACGACATCCTCGTTTAGCCCACGGTGCCCGTCGTTAGCAATTGCCCGATTGCGTACAGGTTTCTCCGGATTTAGTGGGGCTGATTGATTCGCTTGCGGAGAGTACGAACGAAGCCAACTAACCTCTTCATGAAATCATCCGACCCGACATAAAGCGCTTACAGAAAGAGAACAGGATTCAATTGCGTTATTTATAGTGCTTATTGACGCATCGATATGACTGAGCTCCAACCACTCCCCGTGCGCCCACGATTGCAAGAGAAATACGCAATATTAGCTGGCCGTTTGCTACCAAAAGGGAAGAACTCCCGGTAATGGCAATTAACGGAGGCTGCTACCGAGAGGCGAACGGAACGAAATATGAATACCACCTTCCCGTCCGGCCGTCCGTCCGTTGCACCACGACCGGTACGTGTAGCTCCTGATGGCGTAAATTAATTTTGCTTTTGTTTCGTGCTTCGGCTCCCTTCGCTGCCCATTTGAATCGCAATTTATCGGATTATCCGCGGCCGCAGCGCAGCACCGAACAAAGGAGGACGAACGAGCGCGAGCGTTCTCGTTCACAATACCGTACATTGTGCATCTAAGACACCCTGCACCTGCAGCGGCTCTCCGGACGATCCAGAAGATCTGGTTTTTCACATCTAGCTGGCTCCCACTCTAGCTCCCACTAGCGCCGTCTCGCTCGCTCGCTCGCTCGTTACGAACACTATTTCTTCTCCTTTGCGTACGAAACTCTCGCACGCGCGTGTGTGTGAGCGAGAGAGTGAGAAACAGGGAGAGCAGCATCCATGTAGGATGGATACCGCGGTGAGACTTCTGCGAGACGATCGCGTTCAGTTGGATCGCGAGAGTGGCGCGCGCATAAACGAGGATCGATCCGCGAGGGTTTTTGGTCACGCGCAAGCTTCAAGCAAGTCAGACACTGGAAGACGCTTCACTGGGGTGAAAGATGAATCATCTTCACACCGTGCTGTGATGCGCGCATTCACATCAATTGTGGAATATTCATAAATTGTGCTAATTGTGTGTTTGTGTGTGTGCGTGTGTGCGCTCGATCGAACGGTGGCTTATTTCTCACGCCCCAGGCTACCCCTCGGGTGCTGCAATCCAGGTGGAG
>JXWZ01002724.1:0-26442 GCA_000956215.1 Anopheles farauti No. 4 | reverse complement strand
CGGCGGACCAGTCTGTAGGACCGAATGGTAAAAGGAGGAACATTTAAAGCGAGAAACATTACAACTCCTCGGCTGCAACTATATCTGATAGCTTACCGCGGTTCCCACTTTTTCGTAGTCCATTATAATAAGCCGATATGCTTTCTGTGATAGAGTAGAAGCAAACTCAAGTAAATTGCACGATCAAATGTTCTGCGTACAAGAAATTATCCTACCTTCGGTGGTTTCGTTTGCCCGACCGCTTCCTGCGGATTTACGGAATTAAAACTGTTACTTAATTTCACTCCCACAATCGCGCAAACACTTTCCGGCACATACCTGCAGCAGCAAGCATAAGGTTCCTATTTGCAAGGTCCATAGCACTAGGCTTAACCTTGCCATGATGGTAGGTATGATGGACACTACTGTAGCGAACCGAGTCTGAAACAGCAATTTGACGTGCAGCATGTGCTTCGGGAGGTTTTTATGCGTTCACAATGGCACCGTTCATTATAAAACGCTTTGAATGTAGCAGTTATAATCGAATTACCACCCACAACGGTTACAGCTTTAATGTTTGGCGTTTTATGAAATAAATCTTTTATAAATGGTTCATCAAAACATCTTTGCTGAATACAAGTGATAAAGTAATTGTAAATGGCTCTTTTATCATATCAAAAATATCATAAATGAACGTAGGTTGTAAGATATCATTAAAATATAATATGTTTTGTTTTCTGTGATATCACATGAACTTTACTAGCCGTCAGCAATTTTATAACACTATTGCTTCCCGATTTCATTTAGGCTTTTTATTGGTCACCATCCAAACACACTACACACATATCATGATCGTGATTCACAATCGATCGATCGTCACAAATTTTGGTTTTTTGGTTAGAACAAGCATTTTAAGCGTATTGAACGGTCGGTTTTGTTGCGCACGTTTGTTTTTTTTTGTTTGGCTACTTCCACTACATCAAACGCTTCCGTGCGTTTGTATAAATAAAATTTCTTATTTACTACTGTAGCACGCACGGTGCTGAAAAAAAACTCCTAACTGCTTATAACTGAAACACCGTTCGAATTAAGTTCAAGTGTATATGCAAATGCAACCACTTAAGTAGAACCGTGCACTTTTCTACACGTTAATGCGCGGTTTGCTGCTGCTCCCGGTGCCCTGTGCGCTTTGATGGCGCTGCTTTATTGCCTTCAGCCGCTGATTACAGTACACCCGCAGGAAGATCGCCAGAAAGACGATCAGCACCCCAATCACACCGAGGAACGAGATACGGTGTTGATAGATCAGGCAGGAGAGCAGAATGGCGATGGCCTGTCGTAGCGTCATGATAATCGTGAACACCACTGCCCCGAAGGTGGCGATCGTGTAGAAGATGAACAGTTGTCCGATCGCGGAAGATATCGACAGGATGACGCAATCGATCACGAACTTCGGATGGTCGACGGCAAACACTAGCGAACTGTAAAAGCCACCCTGCATGGCAAGGGAAGCCCCGGTAAAGAGTGTACTGAACAGATTCACGCCGCACATCATCTGAATGGAGGACATCGAGTAGGATTTGAACAGTTCACCCTGCCAGTTGGACGTGAAGCTGTCGAAGATCATGTAGAATGTTAGCAGCAGCACACCGGTCAACGTTGTCATGGCGGTGGATTTCGACTCGTCCGTCGAGCCGGTCAGGAAAAAGATCATACCGACGGAGATCATGACCGCCGTCAGGTACTCGTAAAATTCGTACTTATTACGCGAGATAATCTTGCCCATAATCATAACGGGAATGATTTTACACGATTTCGCCAGCACCTGTGTCGGGAAGTTGACGAATTTAAGTGCCTCGTACTGGAACCAGGCACTCATAATGTTTGAAAACGACGCGAAGGAATACTTGTACAGTGGTGCACGATGGCGAAACTGACGTTTTGCGACGAGATACACGGCCGTTATCATGAAACCGAGCACTCGGTTCGAGAACACTAGAAACTGCGAGTCTTTGAAGTGAGATTTGCGCTTCTCCGGGCCTTCGTACTCTTGTGTCATGATCTTCTCTTGCAGTACTCCCCAGGTCAGGTAGGATCCCATAAGCCCAACCAGACAGTAGCACAGCAGGAAACACTCCTGGGCGGTAGTACGTTTCGCGTTTGCACCTTTTCCTACACCCGATGTGCCATCCAATGGCCGATCGAGACCATCGCTGCTGGATCCGGCGAAACAGAACTTCACCAGCGACGAGAGATGCGATCGTTCTGATCGTTCCATGTACTTGGTGCGCTTCGCATACTTGTAAATTAGTACGCCGGGTACGAAGATGCAAAGGTAGCCGAAAATGTTCACAATCAACCGCAGCAGCCACGAGTACTCTTTCGACTTCTGATCGATAAGCTGGCTGAGCGATAGTTCCTCCAGTTGAGGAATGGCCTTTCCCTCGACGGGAGGAACAACCAAATTCGGTCCATCGTTGAGTGTTTCGTGCAGAATGTGTGACACTAGGCGAACAATTGTGACCGTTACGATCACGATGAACCTGGAACGTGGAGTTTATTTTTAATAACTAATGCCGAAGCTCTCAGATGCTTCAGGAACAATCGAACTACTTACAAAATGATGATGTCCGGCACGTAGTTCCTCATGGTGGCTTTCGATTTTAAATGAAGTTACGATGCACGTCAAACCTGTTCACAGTACCATCGATTGTGATCGTTTTCTGTAGGCTGAACAACGTGTCGCTTTGTTTCAACCCACGTGCCTTCGTTTTCAAACACTCTGCGCGGGATTTTTGTGGGATCGATGAGTTTTTTTCACGCTGTAACACGCTGTAACAACTTCGGGGGAAATCTGCACCTATCGCTTTCGGAATGTACGAGGAGTGAGCCCCACTTGTCTAGTTATTGCAGCGCTCTGCTCGAACCGTGTTTGATTGTTGAATTATCCCGTAACATATTTGTGGCAAAAATGTGTTCCAAACTTCCCCCGACTAGATTAGTGAAAATTGGCAACGAACTAAAAGCAGCCAACAAGGCTGCGGGAAACACAACACCACAAAACAGCTGATGTTGACAAAAACGAGTTTGACAGCAATTGTTACAGGGGTCGTCAATGATATCGTATGCTGGAATGGAGTTTTTAACAATATTATTTGAGCAAAAACTGTGATTAATGTATGGTTAGGATTAAATGTAATCGAAATTTTCAAGAAAAACTTTTTTCTTTGGGATCTTTTCTCTCTGTTTCTTCCATATAAAATGTAAAAATGTTCCATATAACACATACAAAACAAAGTATCTTCTCTTCCACGAGCCCTGCAAAAGATTGTTTATTACGAAAAAGTCAAACAGGACGAAATCAAAACAAAGTATTTCACCATCTCGAAAACGATCGACGGTAATGTCCGTTTAACACAAGTTATGAACGTAATTTCGGGGACGTTTCGCCGAACGACAAGTCTTCCGGTAGGATTGTACTCTGTGCTAAGGACATCTTCGGTAGGATGTACACGTTTATATTGTGATAAAGTTGCCGCTGGGCCTTTGCCGGCTACAAGCGGGAATGACCAGGAAGTTCGTGTCCGTTTCGCACCCAGTCCTACAGGTACTACTGTATGAAAATATATTTTCAGAACCCATTTTACTGATCACCTTTTCTTCTGTAGGTTACATGCACCTCGGTGGACTGCGAACAGCTCTGTACAACTATCTGTATGCAAAAGCACACGGAGGGAAATTTGTATTGCGCATCGAAGACACCGATCGGGAACGGTTCGTAGAAGGAGCGGCGGAGAAGCTGTACGCCGATCTCAAATGGGCCGGTGTCGAGCCAGATGAGGATCCGTACAAAGGAGGACCGCATGGCCCGTACACACAGAGCCAGCGGTACGACATCTACAAACAGGAGGTGAAAAAGCTCATGGAAGATGGTCGTGCGTACTATTGCTTTTGCACCGAGCGTCGGTTAGAGTTGCTACGCAAAGAAGCGCTCCGGTTACGGCAGGGGCCGAAGTACGATAACAAGTGTCGCCACCTAACTCCCGGCCAAATCGCGGAACGATTAGCCAAGAACGACAAGTTCTGCATTCGCTTCCGGTTACACTCGAAAGGGGACGAGTTTAACGATATGATCTTTGGCAAGATCGTGTATTTCATTGCCCAGCAGGAGGGCGATCCGGTTATCATCAAATCAGACGGTTTTCCGACGTACCACTTCGCGAACGTCGTCGACGACCACTACATGCGCATCACGCACGTCTTGCGCGGTGTTGAGTGGCAAATCTCGACTCCGAAGCATATACAACTGTTCCACGCGTTCGGCTGGCGACCGCCCCAGTACGCTCATCTCCCGCTGATAATGAACCCGAACGGTTCGAAGCTAAGCAAGCGGCAAGGGGATGTGCAGCTGGAACATTACCGCAACAATGGCATCTTCCCGCAGGCGCTGCTCAACTACATCACCCAGAGTGGCGGTGGGTTTGGACGGGAGTTGCTGGAAATCGCCGCACCGCAAATGACCGATCTGGTGCGACAGTTTGATCTGAAGAAAATAAACGCCAACTCGAGCCGACTGAACCCGGAGCTGTTGAAGCACTTTAATCGTGCGGAAATAAGATACAAGCTTGAAAATGATCCGGATGTGGCAGAACGAATTGTGCAGGAGGTAACGGAGATGGTACGGAAAGAGTTTGCCAAAGATGTGAAAAACCTACAGCTTAGCGCGGAGCACGTGCGCGATGTATTAAGTTGGTCGCTTCCGCGCATCGATTCGCTGCAGGATCTCGTCAAGAGCAAGCTTTCGTTTCTATGGGTGTTGCCAAAGCCTACTAAAGAGCAAATCGTCGACGCTGGTAATACTGTTTTGCATTGCTGTTTCACTAGGGAGTTTTAACCGTTTGTTTCTAATTTTCCCAGATATTCTAGCGGTATTGGCAAAGAACCTTGCCACCGAAGCGGACGTGCCCGATTTCAACAAATCCGAACTGAGCCGCTTCATCAAAGCGTTCGCGGAGCGGAACCACCTTGCATTTGAAAAGCTTATGAAAGCACTACGGTCGGGGCTGAGCGGACTGCAGGAGGGTCCGTCCGTGCCGGAGATGATGGAAATACTGGGTCGTGCAAAAACAGTCGAACGGATCGAATCGGCCGCCGGACGACAGAAATAAGAAAAGACAGTCTAGTATGCAATTTTCATCACGAATCACTAGTTTATTGACGGCTATAGTTCCCCCTACGCTGCGTTGGGTAGCTTATTTGCGTTAATGAATGTATAATATAGCTTCCATGCGTACGCAGGATCGCAGTTGGCCGATGTACATTGATGGAAGAAAGTTATTCGAAACCAATTGTTGCAAAACAAAAAATATAGCATAACGCTAGTTGAAACGTTCGTTGGCTTATGTTATTCTTTTAGTCGTCCATACTCTCATTCTAACCGGTTATCGCTCGTCCAAAACTAGTGATCAATATCACATTTAATTCACACAAACAAACTAAACATCGTTACGTGTTGGTAGAAAGAAAATGAGTAGGTGAGTAATATTTTTGTTAAAATTCAATGGTGGAATAGTAGTAAGCTTAGTTGAATTCACGATCGGTAAGTACTATCGGGGCCACCAGGGTCCATCCGTACAGCAACACGCACATCCAGCTAGAAATAATCTTCACCCACATGGAAGCCGCGTTGGCGTTCAGTGTGTCGAGTGAAGAATTTGGTCTGTAACACAAAAAAAAACGATAATAACTCACTCAAAGGCACATAGATTCAAAGATGTGTTTTTAAATACTTACTGGTACCAGTTCGTCAGTGTCATCATCACATAAAGTGTGGCCGTAATAAAGGCAATGTGGAATAGTGACCAGTTATAAGCGACAGCGTCCTCTTCGTTATCGCGGACGTTATTACCGGTAGCGCTGCTCGATCCGTCGTCGCTTAGGGTAGCTGTAAGATCTTTATGGATTAGTTAAATCCAACAAAACGGAACCCATACCCATATAGAAAGCCATCGAAAGCAATAATACACAGTGTTGGTACGTGCCACAAAACAATGGAGCGTAAAAGACAGAAACATTAGAGAAAACGAATGTTAATTAGGTGAATTATTATGGTGTGCCTAGGTTTGCCAAATGATTCTTAGCTACAGATTTTTTGGTAGCTGGTATGGTATGATTGGTTTTTCTTTGCCGATATTTTAATAAAGACATTACATGTGGACTGTAAAGTAATCACAGCATTATTCTCACCTTGCTTTTCCGGATCAGAAAATCGGGATACATTGCTGGCCGACCGTAGGGACGAGTACATGATGCATAGCAACCAGATGATCAATCCGACGATGCTCGTCTTGTCAAAATGCACCTTGTTCGACTTCTCACCAATGATGCCCAAGAAGCCAGGATTGCAATCAGCGTCCGGATTGTTGGCGACAGCCGACCAAGTCAGATAGATCGTGTACAGTGTCACCATCGAGCTTTGCAGCAGGCCCGATTTCGGTTGGAACTCCTGTACGCGCGGTGTGATCGAAAGGATGCTCACACCGATGCACAGAATCATGTTGAACGTGATAAAGAACTTGTTCAGCGAGCAATCGTTCGATTGTGTAAAGTACACGTACAACAACACGATGCCGGTCAACGAGAGCACGTACTGTATACCGGTGGCACAGCAAAGGGCCGCGAACCAGCCGCGCGACTCATCCTCCTCATAGTTGCTGACCCACGCTTCGGCCCAGTTGTGCGCAAAGTCAATGATATACACCAGCTGCACCAGAATGAAGGCAAATCCACCGATCAAACCCACCCACATCCAGGCCGGTCCGAAACCCGTCTCCGGTATGAAAAACGCACCGATCGCGATACAAATCACGATGATGAACTTAATGCCCCAGAATCCGTTCTGCAGGGCGGCTCGTGGGTCTTTCGACGATCGCACACCCATCATCATCAATGCCCAGAGGGCGAAGAAGCAAACCAGCGCGAAACAGATGCGATACACGGCCAAATATCCTACCGCCGAGCTACAGTCGATTGTCACCGTGTTTGGTATAACGTACGAAGCAGATGACGTTGTGTTCGCACAGAACGGAACTTTATGCAGGAAGTCTTGTAATCCGGGTGCTAACATAATGGCCGATACGATGGCTCCCAGCACGAGCATCAGTGCGTACATGAACCGGGTTGCCACCGAATTCGACTTGAGTGACGACGGGCATAGGGAGCAGCACAAAGAACAGGCCGTTCCCGTACAGCAGCATGCCAGCTAGAGGAGAGCAGTAAACCAAAGACAAACAAGAGATTAAAATGTGAGCACAGACAGACGAGATCAAAAAAAGGAATGTGTCATAAGATCTTTAGCATGATGAGTCATCGAACGAACAGTGATGCCCTAATCAAATTATGGGATGAAAAGATCGAGACTAAACTTTTTTTTTGTTCGCCCTTGGATGAATGAACAACAAGTACAAAAAAAATCAATAGGAAATTGTACAGCGGACGACGATAAAGACACTCACACTGGCTGCTGGAATCAGTCCCAAAACGGCTCCCATAGTAGTAAAGAAATCACCTCACAGTTGAGAACCGATAAATTCACTTCACGAGGCAAAATTTAGCGATTAAAATTGTAATTACGACTTTTACTTTCTCGGTGATGGCGGTAGAAACAACAATCACCTTCCTTCTTCGTTTGTTTTTTTCGTTCAATAACAAAGAATGATGACAGATGGTAAGTAAGATTTACACTAGCTCACATAAGACACAATAGATCTCTTTCCGTGGATTGTGAAATGGAATATCGGATGGAAAATTATTTGGCCTTTCCGCTCGGTCAAATGGCTTGTTCCAGTTAACAATAATTCATTGAAGAAACAGAGATTGGCAAACAAAATTAAGGAAGTAAGTTAACGACAAAAAAGGCATGAGTCCTGGTACTGGTTCAGTCATTCCATTGAACCGCTGTTTGACTTGTCCAACGAAAACGATCTAATCTGTCAAAATCTGCACAGTTGGGCAGTGTTCGTGAACGCCATTTTCGTTTTCAATTGTGTACAATATTTTTAAGTTTTTTTCAACCTCGAACCAAGGGAGCCCGCACGTCCGTCGTTGTCGTTGTGGTCCGACTTTTGGCCAACGTTTGGCTTTAATCTCCAGTTCGGATTCGTCCCCTACCTTTTGGACTCTTCTCTTCCCCGCCGGCCTCCTTTCGCAGGATCAACTATGACGCGGTAAGCACGTAAATCCTCTAGATTGGCGCTGGGGCTCAGGGGAGCCGGACTGCCCATCTACATCTAACCTCAATGTTGTGCATAGACCGAGAGCCATTGCTAATTCCGTCCGTTCGGGTTATCGTGGGCTTCTTCCGTTGGCAGGCTAATAAGCGAAGCGCCGGCCCGGTCCAACATCGAGCTGGGTGACGTCACGTACCACAATCTGAAGCAGCTGAAGAAAATCAACACCGTCGTGCTGCCGGTGTCTTACAACGACAAATTCTACGTCGATGTGCTGGAATCGGGTGAACTAGCAAAGCTGGCCTACTACAACGATGTCGTTGTCGGTGCCGTCTGCTCGCGGATTGATACGTCGGAAAACATGCGCCGTCTGTACATCATGACACTCGGGTGTCTCTACCCGTACCGGCGGCTTGGCATCGGCACCGTGATGGTACAACACATCTTGAACTGCGTCGAGCGGGATGGTAACTTTGACAGCATATTCCTGCACGTGAAGGTGGACAACAAGGGTGCGATCGAGTTCTACAAACGATTCGGCTTTGAGATTGTGGAAACGAAACAACACTACTACAAGCGGATCGAACCGGCCGATGCGCACGTCCTGCAAAAGACTCTCACGAAGAAGGCCGCGGTGGCGGCTGCTGCAGCCAACAGTAGTAACACCACCTCCCAACATCACAACAGCTCCGGCGAGGAGTAGCTAGTGGTGAATGGTGATAGTTTTGAGGAAATGGCGGGTGGTGCTTATCAACTCGCCGAAAACAATCGTTCGAACATTCAAAATTCATCCTCATAGCGAACGCCACTGTGGTCGTGGAGAAGAACCGAAAAAAACCGTGAGTAAACGACCGTTCTTCTTCGGCCTGCGTCTTTGGGTTGGTGGTTAAGGACGATGTGTTCGTAGCGGATTCGTTCTGTTTTGTTAAATATGGAACGCCACTGTTCTTTGCGCCCTTCTGCTTCCACCGAAGCCGATGGCCCCCAATCTCTGTGTTGTTTTGTTTTTGCTCTTTTCCCTGCCCAAATCGTGTCTTTCCTCGAGTTTGACGATTGTTTTACGATCATGTGTCGTCTCTTTCGGGGGTGCTGTGGATCGGAATGGTCTAAAGTGACGCACGCAAACAGAGTACGCGGTTTTCTTTTCTCTGTTAAACATCCTATCTCCAATTTCTGTAGCTTAGCCGTTAGATGCGCGAATTGCTCTATACGCACCATCAAAGCATACCACAAAGTGAACAAAGCATCTAAAAAATAACTTAGGACGAATAAAGTTTAACTGTATAACGTATAAGCGTCGCGATGGAAAACCAAACAAATCGTGTTCCTCCATTGTGATGTATTTCCGAACGTTCCTGCTTCTTTCAGCATGCTACCGGGCCCCAAAATAGACGAAGCTCTCTATTTCTTTCGATGGCGATAGGGTGTTTTTATTCTTAGCACAATCGTTCATTACAAAAAGATTTTACCTTTCGCATCAATCTCCTGCTTCCTGCTCCCAAGCAATCGCAATCTCTTTGTATTGAGTTTTTGTTTTGTTAATTTGTTAATTCTCAATACAATAACCATTGTTTTCAATCGGCTTAATGTTTTACGGTGTTGGAAACATACAATAAATATATTTCGCACAAAATGTAGGTACGACGATTCATTATAATTCTTTAATAACATTCCGTTTTACGATGTGAAATTCATTTCCTCAAATGGTACATAGTAGAAAATATCGAGATGAGAGAAGAAAAGTACTTTACAATAAGTTCTTTTACCAACAGTGCAACGTTTTGCACGTCTAACACAATGGAACTATTTTATAGTTTCCCTGTCCGTTCGTGTGAACGTTTAGTGTCGTAGACACGTAGGGCTTTATTTTCGAATACTTATATGTAAAAAGAATATCTGCCTCTTCATCGCTTCCCGATAGTAAGTTAGAGTAAAATAGTGATTGATTAATAGTGTGATTTTTTTTCCATTCGAAAGATGTAAGGTACGTACGTAACACGGAAAATAACCCAGTCTTTGAAACGAAATCCGATTGCACGCATGATTGATTGTTTACGGAAAGATGGAATCGAGGAAATAGCCTCTTCACTCTTGGATTATCAAATTGGTAACGTTTTTTGTTTAACAACAAGATGTAACACGGGTGAGTTTTCGCACGTGCCTTTGCCAACATGCGGTAACACTCCTTCGCACGTGCTTATTTGGCTTATTTCCTTCTTATTCTAATGTGGTAATTACTGTTGTTGACTTTCTGCTTGTTTGCATGTAATTCGGATGGAGCTAAATGGGTCAAACTGCGCCACACATACACACAGAGAAATTCGGGTTCAGATCCTTCTTTAAATTTTTATACTAATATTGAGTAGTGATGTTAATTATCTAGCAACAAAACGAGACTCTAGTGAATAGCGAAAAACAGTAACGAAAAACGGACTTACAGCCTAATCACATGAATTAATGCGAGCTTACACGAAAATAGCCAAGAACCGGCGGTGGTTTGTTATGTTTCTCCATCTTATATCCTACAACTTCCCTCTCTTAGATAAGCATATTGAATTGAATATAAGAGCGTAAAGAGTGAGTAAGAAAAAGCGATTCCAACGGGCGTAGACGTACGCAAGGCGCAAAGTAAACATTTCGCGGGCCTCCCCTGGGCGCATATCCCCCGCTTACGGTTTGCAAAAAGGTGCAATAATAATCCGCCGGTTGTGTTAAACACAACGCACAGGGAGGCAAAGGCCAATTAGTTGCTGCTGCACCGTTCACAGGACGTTTTAAAGTGGCGCTGCTAGTTGCTGCTAAAGCGCTATAGTATTGAATTTACTAGCATTTCAGTTACGGTTACGTGTTTTGTTTTGGGTCCATCCGTGTTTTCTTCCCTCATTTGGACGATCGCGGTCTGTATATCTGTAGTGTATATATATATATATATGTATAGCCTCCATTGAGCTGTGTTTGGTTTCTTCCCGGATAAAGATGAGCAGAAATGTATATCAGTTCATATGCGAGGCGTTTGGAACGCTGTTGCTTTATCCCTAATGGCACCAGCGTTACCAACATTTTCGCTAACAGCAGCCTTGCTTCGTGCCCGGATCATCGAGTGTGGTCGGTATTTCGAGCAGCTCGGAGATGCGTTGCACACATAGTTTTGAACCCTCGTGAGCCTCTTTGGAGATCTGAAAGAGGAAAGGAAAGAAAGTAAATTCATTGAATTGATTCACATCCCATAGGCCCGTCCAAGCGATGTTGGACGAAATTGGATTTTGGGACTTTTTTCCTGTACAACTAATACTTACAGTTGCAAAGTTTAGGAAGCCGTGCGGTAATCCGGGTAGAATATCAAGCGAAACGGACCGGTTTAAACCCTTCAGTCTTTTGGCGAACATCACACAGTCATCCAGACACGGGTCCAGAACGACAGTCTGTTGGGAGAGAGATGGTTTACAATTTAGTCGCATTTCCTTCCTATTCTGCACGGTTATACGCACTAAAATCTTTGTGGGTGGAAATTGACTCAGCACTTCATCGGAAGCCCAGTACGGCGAGAGGTGGGAATCTTTCGGTACGTGGAAAATAAACTCGTCGGACGGACTGCGTGCGATCAGTGCGTCCAGATTGGTCTGGAGTTCGTTCTGGGAGCCACTGGCGGCAATGGGTTTCGAAGCCGTGATGCTCGTCAAGGTGTTGGAAACCTTGCTGACGAAGTTGCTCGCCGCCGTAGTTACACTGCAGGAAGGAAGTTTGACGTGTAGCCTTTAGTGTTGCTAATATGGAAATGGGCAAATTGCACACCCTGTCTTACCGTTCCTGTAGGTTCTGCACACTTATCGCCTCTCGACCGATGTCCAACACGATGTTCTCTTCCGATTGTGAACGAGACACTGGACGCAAAATCGGTTCAAGCTCACCGGCGGCATTGGTGGTCGTATCGAGGACGTAGCTACGACGGGAAGATGAAATAAATTACATTACCATCAGGGAAGCGATTCCCACACCTTCGAACCAACTTACCTATTGATAAAGTTGGAAACATTTTGATTCGTGTTCTGCTCCGAGCTGATGTCGCTCGGCATATCCAGATCCAAATCGTCCACAACGGTCACATTGCTCCGTTCGGTATTCAAATTGACCTGCTGCAGCGTGATCGGCTGTGAATCTTCCTCCAGCGACGTGATGGTGTTGCTCTCGTCCGGGCTGATTATGTCGATTGTGTTTCCAAGGGATTGACTTTTCAGCGCGAGCGTATCGCTGGCTGTGTCACTTACTGGGCTGAGATGCTGGTTCTGGAGCTGTGTGGTGAGAAAGAGGAGGAGTTGAAGGACGAATAAATACACTCCTACCGCATATAGCTGTGTTAGTGTAGGTGATAACGTGTAAACGATGGTGTGTTCTTGCGCGAAGACAGCCGGCATGTTACATCACTATGGCAATCTCTTGTGAAGAGTTTATTGATTTGTGTCTTTACCGGCAGCCAAAAATAACATCAAATTACTGCCCACCACTAGGAGCATCCGGGATTGAAGTAGATTTTGCGAGTGAAGCGATTTTCTCTCACGAATGTTAGTAATATTGAAAATGTTTTGAAATCATATAACAACATATATACAAATATTAAAGAGCTTTAAATTTCAACAAGTCGTCAACAATTTTTAAAGGTAAAAAAGAATGTTTTGAAAATTTAGGGGGAAAATTACTAATTTAAAATAACAATTCAATTACTAGAACAGTGCACTTCAGCATAGGAAGGTTCAATGATTCAGCATCAAGAGTCCGTACGGGTGATTCAACCAACAACTTATCAGCCTCACCAATGTGAACCTTTGCTCCGTGTACAACGTGCCCCATGTGTTACTTGCTAAAGCTGCTCCAACCGAGAATTATCAGGACGCAGAGTTAGCCAAACGGCGACCCAACTAACCCGAAAGATTGTCTTCCAGCATCAACACACACTTAGCTAATTTATATTTCAAGCCGAAATAGCACTCACCTGCACCGTATTGGCGCTGTTTAGCTGTTCCCACATGGAATTATCATCGCCCGAATCGGAACGATCCGGTGTTGTGGCCTCGTTTGTCGCGTCACTGCTTGGTACCACCATCACGACATTGTTATTGCGCATCTGCTGGCCGGCATTAACGATCGCTTGCCGCTGCTCGTGGCGCTTCCGGTTCTCCTCCAGCACCTCAAAACTCGGACATGCGTAAGCCTTCAAACAGCGCATCATAAACCCGAACGGTAGCAGTGGATCCATCAGGCACAGCATCCGGGCAGGGCTTGGCACGAAGCTGATCAGTACCGGACAGTACGCGATAAAGATCCCATCCGGGCGGCGTATGCCGTGTTCGATCGCTCGCATCGCGCAACCGAGATTCAAGTTCGCACCGGCGGAATCTCCGGCCAGTATGATCCGTTCGCCCGTCGTTCCCAGCAGCTCGCAGTTGCGTAATGCCCAGCAGTATGCGTAGAACACTTCTTCCAGGGCGCGCGGGAACGGTGCTTCCGGTGCGAGACTGTAATCGATCGACAGAATCGGCACGTTCAGTGTGACTGCCCATTCGCGCAGGTAAGATTCGTGCGATTTGGAACTCTGGGCCACAAAGCCACCACCGTGACAGTGGAACAATAGGCCACGCGAGGCCGGATGGATCGTGCTGCGCTGCGAGCTACTCCGCTCACCGATCATTCCCTTCCGCTTGACGGCCGATATAAGCCGCGCCTTGATTGGGGCCGCTCCGCCGTGACTCTTGGGGATGGGAATGTCCACAAAAACGTCCTCATCGGTATCGGTTCCACATTCCTGTTCCCGGTTATGGTTAATCCTTTTCAGCTGAATCGGTTCCGGTGGGATCGTTATTACGCGGTTCACTTTCACCTTAAACCCGACGAAGGACGGCAGCGAATGCATCATTTCCGATTCGGCGAGAAACCAGAACGCTTTGCAAAAGTCGACGTTCGAGTTTTGCGAAATGTTCACGATGCGTCGAGCGCGCAGTTCCGGATCCAACATGTACTTGGTGCTCGTGTACATCAGGCTGGTTGCTTTCGAAATGCGACCACCTTCCGAGTAGTAACCCTCGGAAAAACCTGCCATCCCGATCGAGATGAACTTGAGCAGCGGTTTGATGGAATCGCAGAACTGAAACCCGAGACAGCGTCCGTAAAAGCAGTACTGGTTAATAATTCCCCCGCGGGAAAACAATTCCTCCACGGAGTGTGATTCGTCCGGGAAGAGGTCGCCCGACTCGCGGGTCCATTCGCGCAACGTTTGCGCGTGCTGTAGGCAGGTACAAAGGCTCGCCATCAGGTGGTTGTACGCTTCCACCTCCTTCACGTACAGTGCCTTCCGGAACAGGATCGTGCTGCGGTTCTCCATCACATAGCGCGCCAGTTTCAGGGCCGTCTTAACGCAACACTCCACCACGTATAGGAAGCTTCGGAAGCCGTTGCCGGGAGCACTGGGATCGAAGTCATACTCGTGCATGAAACTCTGCACCGTCCGGACCAACGGTTTGGCCATCTCGATGTGGTCGATCAGCCCCACGAACGCACCGTGCAGCCGCAAACCGGTTTCCGAATCATCACCCTCGAAGTAACTAATGTTATTGCGGCACAGATCGATCAGCGTGTCGAATAGCATCAGACTCTGTTGCTCCTCGGACGCCGCAGTGATTGGAATTTCTGCTCCCTGTTGTTGTGGTTGCTGCTGCTGGTCCATTATGTCTGCTCCGTGGTTATGATGGCGCGTATGTAATCTTTTCCTACTCACGACTGGCACACGACTGAAAGCAAACACAACTCGACGAGCGACAACACGGTTGCCCGCACTGCGGCCTTATCATTATCGGGTGGCCCGTGACGCGATGACGACGAGTGCGGGTCATTCAGTCAGTCATACCCGTACTTGTTGGGTTCACTGTGCTGTACTTTGGCTACCCGGATGAAGAATGCGATTCTCGGCCTGTTGTGTATTGCTACTGGTTTTTTGATGCTTCGTATAAAAACACACACACTTCGAACGAGCTCTATTGCATCAGTGACGAATGCACTCGCGTTGCACTATGCATTCCACCATTAGTAGCTGCACGCGTATGGGTGTATTTCTCCGTGTGCCTGTGTGGGTAAAACCTTCCGTGTCTCAAGCACAGGGAAAACACGTCACGTTTTTCCGCTTGACGGCTCACGCGACGCGCGATAAGAACGTCCACCAACGCAACGTGTAATGTGCCTTGAAAAACAATCTAGATACGGTGAGTTTCACTTTGCGGTTTCTCTTTCTCCGGTGCACTTTGAGCTAAAACACAAACACTAACGTACGGTTAATCGAGTGGTTTCATCACTAACGAGTATTGAATGAATGATTAAAGCTATGAGCGTGAAGAAAAATGTTTAACAATGCATTTTTGATCGCATACACTCGCAGAAAAAAAAACGGAGACGAAAAGATGGAGCAAAATTTCAATCACAAAATTTGGAAGAGCTTGACATTACGATTAATGTTACATCGCCGGGTGATTGATTCTGTGTTCCAGTGAGTAACAGTGTTCAGTTCTCGGTCCTGGCAACTGACCAGAGTTTTAAGTGATTTCAGATATAGTTCCGTACTTCATCATGCAAAGAAAACGGAGGTAATGACCGGTTGGAGCGGATTAGGATGGTATTTATAATTATTTTCCCCTTCTTTCATACTACAAGCTGTACAAGTAATTTTTGAGAATCGATCTAGCTGGCGTGTTGCTGGGTGGATATTTTCTACCACTCAGGGAATACTTTAATGGGTAGTGGCAGGAGCTGAGAGGCTCGCTGAAAAAGTAGGCTCCACCAAGCTGCCTAGCGACGACGTAAAGACAACGAACAGAAAGAGAGAGAGAGAGAGAGAGGGATAAACTTCAATCACATTTATTGCTTCATAAATGATTAAAAATTGCGGGTAAAATGACCACAATATCCAGTTGAATGCTTATTGCAGGTGACGTGCGTGGTAAGCGATATGTTCCCCGATGAAGGATGCAACATAAAAGTAGCTGTGATCGTAACCCTCCCGCATGTTCAACACACACGGTACCTGCGCGGCACGACAAGCATCGACGAGGTTTTGCGGGAGTAGTTGTCCATCCTTGAGGAAACTGTCCTCCGAACCCTGATCCAGGTACAGTTCCAATGGAGGACCGTTGTAACTGGCCACCAGCTCGGTAGCATCCCAGTTTTTCCACTCATCCTTATTTTCCGAACCCATGTAACCACCGAACGCCTTCTCGCCCCACGGACATTTGGTCGGATTGGAGATGGGAGCGAACGCGGATACGGATTTGTACAGTCCCGGATTCTTGAGCGCACAAACCAACGCCCCATGTCCTCCCATACTATGGCCAGAGATGCTGATTTTGTTCGCCAGTGTCGGGAAGTTGTTGTTTATCACGTCGATCAGTTCTTGCGTAACATAGCTGAACATGCGATAGTGTTTGCTCCACGGTTCTTTCGCCGCATCAATGTAAAATCCGGCACCGGAACCAAAATCCCATGAGTCGTCCTCGCCGGGAATGTTTACGTTGCGCGGAGACGTATCCGGACAGACGATGATGAGGTTGTTTTCCGCTGCGTACCGTTGTGCACCGGCTTTTTGAATAAAGTTCGTTTCGTTGCAGGTCAGCCCCGAGAGCCAGTATAGTACTGGCAGGCGACGATCGTCGGCGCTCGAGGGAAGGAAGACGGCAAATTTCATCTCACAGTCCAGTTCTTTCGACTGGTGCGAGTAGATTTTCTGCAATCCCCTGAAGCATTTTGTCGACGAGATAAGCGAAATCACCGTCATGGCTACCAAGGATTGAGAGGACTAAAATCAAGTCTATTGATAAGAGTTTGCTGAGCAGTTATGCCTATTATTAAACTTACTTGAAAAGTGATTTTTCCTACTTGTGGTTTAACAGAAAAGGCCACGGATAAATCGAAGCTCGGAAATATTTGTTACAACAAATGCAGTAACCGGCACAATCGCGGAGTTTGCAACGCAATGGACACGCAAATAATCGCAGAAACGCGGAGTTTGGAACGCAAATGCAAACTGGTAAACCACACCGCACCGAAAATCTTTTCTAAAGTAGAGAACCAGAATAGTATGAGTTTTAGATAACACCTAAATATCCACCGCAGCTTTACAATTTCACTGGACACAGACAACCGTCCGCGCCAACATAACCTCACTGTGAATCGCAATCAGCTTGGGAACAGCAATGTACTTTCTACGCGGTAGCTAACTCACACGTTCTAAATTTTGATAACGCACCTGCACATTCACTATTTACAACGATTTGTCGACGCTGTTCAACCAAAGATCAACCAACACCACTTTTTTAACTCGAGCAAAAAAAAACGCGAATGTTTTCTTTTTATCAGCTCGAGGCGAAACCCGGGCGAAAACGTCGGTTGTCAACAGCGCGGGCGAAAAGGAGGGCGAAATAGAAAAGTTTTGGGGTTTTACCAATGATATTTTGTTTATTAAAAAAATCAGTTATTGGTAATCGATATCAAGATGTTTCATTAAATATTTTATAATAATAAATAAAACTAATTGTAGTGAAAGAAATTTTATTTCTTCAATTGATAATTCAGTAAAAAAAAGTTTAAATCGAATCGCCTGTGCGGAATAGCAACATTATGTTGCTGTACATCAAACAGCGACATCTATGTTTGCGGGGTGCAATGAGTGCTTCGGCTTTCTACCATCATGGCGAGATGTCCATCCAAATGCGAAAAAGAGACAAAATACCGAATTCAAAATAAACGATCTACACTGCAGCTGTCTATTCTTACATAGCAAAACTTCCGTGCTTAACTAAATTCTTAA
Source organism: Anopheles farauti No. 4 (assembly GCA_000956215.1). NCBI lineage: Eukaryota > Metazoa > Arthropoda > Insecta > Diptera > Culicidae > Anopheles > Anopheles farauti No. 4. The sequence goes on along the minus strand of JXWZ01002724.1, from coordinate 8,394 downwards.
TTTGTAAAACAATGTTCCGTTCATCGCAGCACGAATCGAAAGGAAACTTGGATAATAGACCATAACATCCATTACCTTCCAGCATGAGTAGAAACGTAAAAAATATACCTTGATCCTTTGTGAAAACAGTTGCAACCTTTTGTTATGCTGGACAACACACGCCAACGTTTCAATATCGGTCGCTGTCTCTCTGTATTAGCTCAATCGTTCACCGCGCCAGGTGAGCCCTATCGATGTTGAATCATTTTTAATAGTTTTAGAGTATGGCTGATCGGTCGGTGGGAGCCAAAAATAAATCGCCCATAAAATCCATCTATAGCACCGGTAGCAGCGGCGTGCCAGCAGCATTTCCCACTGCGGTTCGTCCTGTCGCGTATCGCAGCGTATCGGCCGTAGAAGCGAACGTACACGTTGGCGACAAAGGACACGAACGGGCGTCAGAAAATAGCATGAAAATCCCGAAAGCTTTAAGCGATTGGTTTATGCCGTGATTTACGGCAGTATTACTTCGTCCGATTTTGTGTTATTTTTGACTTTCGCCCGTCTCCACGCGATCAACGGTAGGAACGGGAGAGGCCAAAATGGAACCCTCCCTACCTCTCCGAAAACCCAAAACAGCTGTGTGCACCCAAAATCTGATCTAATATGCTTCGGCCGCTCGTTCGCTGTATCGGACACGAACAAACGGAATGTGAGCAAATATCGCCTTGCTACTCCAGCGCGTACTAATTCGCATATCTCGTTCGCTCTTTGCGCCGAGCGCAGTTCATCCGTTTATGTTTTTATTTTGGCTCCAGCGCCATCGGATCGTGTTCTGCCTATGGTGGCCACCATACCATGCGTACACATCTTGCGGTGGGAAAGTTTCGGAAGGTTTCCCGATGTCCTCGAACAATGCCAACTTTGCCATCGATTTTCATCCGGTCTCTGCTGGCAGACAGCGTGGAGAATCGTTTATTATATTAGTTTTTTCGTGTGCAGCAAAGTTGCGTCTTTCCGGGCGTTCTCGTTACATTCGTTTTGGCGAACGGTTTTCAGGGTGTAGAATAATTTGGAATTGGTGAGCTCACTGAAAGGATCGGATCACATTTACTCGCCTTGCCCTTCACCAACTGGGACTGGGTCGATGCTGAATTATGAGTGAGCTGGCGCCAGGTATTGGCATGATACAATCAGTGAGTGGATGTATTATTTTTGGAACCAATGAGTACAACACGCCTCTATAATTAAGTTCATTGGTTCGTTTGTGTTGAGCATGGGAATGGATGCTATTAGTGTTCACTTCGTTAATTGTAGCAAAATGAATGCGATTGTGATCGTATTTCACCTCACCAGGCTGTCCGCATCAAAGTCCCAATCTCATCTACATTTCCCAAGCCATCACCTAATACATTCTTCGCACACGACCAACAATGGTTACCAGGAAAAGCGAGCAAAATCTCATATCAACTGGCTGACTGGAAGGTATTTGTGCACTGATTCTTGCACGCATCGATGCACCTCACCATGCACTGTGCCTTGCAATGTGGTACGCCATCTCGGACATTCCTGCATGGCAGATAGATCCATTCGGAAGCAGCAACTCGCTTGCAAATGCCTACCCGTACGGAATGAAAACCGATTTCTCACCTTTTGTCGGTGTCCATGTCCTTTAGTTGATCCTCCAGGGAGGTAACATCACACCGACTCTTCCGCTGCGGCACCGACACTATGATTTATGAGTCCCGCACGGGATCGAATACCGACCTTGCGATGCCTTCGTTGCCAACCAACTCACATGGGAAGGATTTACATACATTTTTCCTGCCGCTCAGTCCGCTCCAGCACGAAGCTCCTCCGTGCTGTTTCAGTGCTTTTTGCTGTAGGCTAGAACAAAAAAAAAACATTTAGCATGTGGAGATATTTTCACCCATCATACGAAAATTTGATGATGGTGATGAGGGTTTTCGCCTGGAAGGTGCACCTGTTTTGTGATAATGAACGTTATTATTTAACCAAACCAGAGTGGGCTATTGTTTTTTTTTATATCAAGGTGCATGGGCAAAGGTTCTGGGAAGAGAAATATTTACCCTTTTGGTTAGATGCCTATTTCATCTAGTAGCTAGTGCAAATTAGTTTGAATCCGGTCGAGAAACTAATTTAGATGTAGTGGTTTCTCTAAGCGCCAATTTTATTCCATTTCTAACCTCAAAATAGCGCGTAATGAGTGGCAGGATGGTGAATTAATGTATCAAATTAATTACTCACTTAAATAATATTCTAATGTTTCTCTGAAAATCGTGACTTTTAATACTGTTTGGATTATTTTAGGATACTTTCTTTCTTAATTTGTTTCGTGAATTTCGGCGGTTAAAAGTACAATCGAATGCGTAAAAAACAGTTGTATCTAAGGCTAGATTTGCGATTCGGATTCGGACGAGTACAGCCCAACCCATTCGTATCGTTCGGTCTTTCTCCATAAAGCACCATATTTGCTTACAGATTAGCTTAATCACTACCATTTGCACTTTGCGATAGTGCCACTAACTGAATCGTTTGCTATCTAGCGAGTGCTAATAAGTATCTCCCGAACAACGCACCGAATCATAATTATGCCTAACATGCAGATGCTTTTCACCCAAACCACCGTCCTCCGGGTGAGAAAATGTGTTGGAGCTTGTAGAAGCTTTGAAGAAAACTTCCTTCTCCTCAGCACTCATTCCACTTATCGTCGCCGCCAACAAAGACAACGAAGGGTGAAGATAAGACCGTAAACTTCCTCGATACAACATCAAACCAAATTATCGCACGGCAGTTTTACGAGCCGCGTCAAAAAGCGCGTGCTCTACCGTGACGAGGGATGAGCACATACGTCCGCAACACACAAAACCCACACCAGCAGGCCGGGTGGCCGGAGCCGTCGCCATGGGAAACAACACGAATAAACGGTGTGTCTGTGTCTGTGATGAAACTTTTCACCAACGGCTACTTCCAGCGGTTGGCAAGGAAGAATGTTTATGAATCTGGCACCCTGGCGGTGGGGGACGGAAAGAGAGAGAAAGAGAGAGAGAGAGAGAGAAAGAAAAAGAGAGAAGAGTATAAATCTCGGCAAAACTTAGCCCGCCCCTTAGCTGCTGCCAATGCGATGTTCGTCTAAGAACACACAAAACTTTGTCTTCTGGCCGACAGCGCGGAGAGGTTTGGTAGAGCAGGAAACTTTTTCGGTGCGTCTTGAGCATGTGAAGTAGCTTATCGCTGAGCTGCACCCACCGTCGTCTGATAGCGTCAGATGCAGCGGCATTCGTTAGAGATTTTGTCACTCAGCATGGCTGTAGCATAAACTGACGGAGACCACCAAGTTTGTGGATGGAAATTGCACCAAAGAAACGACTGATAACACCGACTGATAAGACCTTCCCTCCCCCTCCCCCCCCGGGACGGATGGTGAAAAGTGGAAAGTTTGTCAAATGGAGGGCACACCACGTCGAGTTCGCCTTTCAAAAAGGTGACAGCAAACTGACGGGTTCTGTGCGTCTTCGAGCCATCGGAAAGTGAGCCTAATCCAACTAGCCCGCTAGCCGGTGGTGCAACCGCTGAGTCGTGGTTGATTGGGATCGCACAGACCGACAAACTTTGCAGACGTCTCGACTTTCCTGATCTGATTGAAAGCTTCCCCGCTGGAGCCGATTTTGGAAAACAATAAAGCCGATTGGGGTGAATAATTAATCACACACGCCATGCATGCTAACATATGCAGCTTCCTGATAAAAGGGCGCACGTGTCGATCTTCCGAGCAGCGTACTGTTTGGGAGGATGGCGTTGAAATTGTGCTCGTCCCTGCACGCCCGAGGGTGAAGAGACGAAGGTGACGGTTGGAAATGCGTTTATATATGGAATTAAATTACATTTTGATTGCTGTGCGCCGTGTGTGTAAGTTTGTGTGTGTGTGTGAGTCTGCGTATGTTGGAATTTAAATTATTTGGATTCCCAGAATCATCAGTTGAATTCTTCATTCGCGGTATGATGTATAAATAAACGGAGACGGTTTACTCTAACTTGCTGGTAATAGCTGAAGATATGTTTTGTTGGGTTGGGGCATTTTACCAAATAAGCGTGAGATCTTACGAAGAAAAGACAGAAAATTTCGAAACAAAACTTTACTTTATATCATCATTAACACTAACGACTGGCGAAAAAAAATGCGACGATTGCAAAAGTGTTTGTTTTTGAGCCGGTTTTATAATTTAACTTTTCATCCAGAAAGTGATAAAAATCTCGTTTCATTTTTAGTAACCATTCCATGCTTCAGAATGGAAAGGATTCCACGATGCTGGTCCCATTTTGATTAAAATTAAAATCGTTTACCACCGGGGATCGATTTTTATGATGCCCAAGATGACCCCGGGCAGACGGCGTGCAATTTCTTCGCATAACACGCTGACGACAACACGGCCCCTCTTGACCGTGGAGATCTTCTGCCTCCCGATGCTCCCGATGCGGTGTAGTAACCTTTTAACGGGCAGTCGGGAATAGATTACACTCCGTGCAGCTGAACTGGAAGGTATCTTCCTGGCGAGTGCCCGACAACCCGACGCGCAAGCGGCACATGAAACATTGTCCTGCTGCCGGAGAAAAAGGGAGTGTTTTTAGTGTCGCACGTAGCGCGGGACACTTAATTGGACGCTCAAATTGTAGCTCCACCTACACCCACTGCCCACCCGCCCATAAACAGGTCACATCCAGTGTAAATCAGCTGGGTCGAAGGTCAACGGTATCCAACGGTGTTAAGTGTATGCAAACTGGGAGGCCTCCGTTTTCCTATCACGCCTTCACGCAATGTGTAAAGTGGGCCCTATTGTAATGTAATTGAGGTGGAAGCGCACGTGCTTTCAGTTTCCCGCCAGTTCAGGTTCCAGTGGTTGCCGGAAACCGGTCAGGTGGGTGTAAATCTCCTGGAAACGGAACACACAATAACCCCTTCGCCATAGAGCAGCGATGATGGAGACGCCTGGTGCCTCTCGGCCCGGAAGCTTTCCACCGCAAAGCTCTTTCTTGGCGGATGAATAATCTATTGCACACCGGCATTTCGCTGCAATATTCAACAATGCACCGAGCAGATGCAGAGTAGGATCGGCAAACGTAACTGCCATTGATATGAGGGGAAGGGGAGGGGAGGGGTGAGGAGAGCTACCATTGAATTGTCCGCTATTGAACCATCATTAAAACGATGATGGTAAAGAGTGTGCAAACAGTCACCTCCACCTAGGGACCGGGTATTAGCAGCGGCCCCACTCGCTTGACCACCGCTCGTTTCACCCTCTGTGGCTTATGATTATTTCCAACCGGTTCCGGGGGGGGCGGTGGGAGCAGTTGATTGTGTTGCCTCCCGTGGCGAGGATCTCTTTGTGCTGCGACATGTTGGGTTCGGTTTGAGGCTCTGTTGATTTATGCCGTTGCCCACTCTTGGATGAGCTACATCGGTCGGGGAGTTGAAATGGTTTCTCCGATCGATAGAAAATTGAATTGAGCCGTTAGAGATTATTGGTTAAATATTCAACGGCAACCGTAAGGGTTTCTCTTTTTCGGCCGACATTGAGCGCTTGCCGAGGTGTTAGGTAATGTTCGTGTTGTAATTGATAACGTGTGCAAGTGCTTTGCTCATTTCCTTTACTATACTTAGTATTTATATTAAATATAAAATATGTATATTGATAATAGCATTTGTATGTGAATAGCATTTGAATTGAGTGCAAAAAAAATTATTTAAAATCAAAGCACAATAATGTCAAAATTCGTAGTCTAGAACGTTACGAAATCCATCGATTAATGTAGAAAAATAATAAATATGGAAAATATTTACGACCAGCGAGTAAATTTCATAACACTGAAGCAATTGATTCGCTTCACACACAAACACATCCACTTGCACGCCACAAAATAGATAACATAAAATAAAAAAAAAAAAAAACCATCCACCGTTGGTGCAAAGTTACTAATACCATACACCGGCATTGTCGTAGGCGAAAGTTGTGCCAACGTCGGTGAAAGCTAGATTCTGCCGAGCCCGAGCAACCAACCTCATCCGCCGTGCAGCATCAACACGGAGGAAATTAAGGCGAAATCTATTTGCCATGCCCCTGTGGCACGGGGCTTTTTGGGCCGGATCTTGCCCGTCCGGCTTTGGCCTGATGGCTTCGTTCGATATTTATGCGCGCCCTGGTAAGGTACGGGGAAAAAAGCATGCTGTGTACGAAGAGGATTAAAGTTTTCCTTTCTTGCGTTGTGTGCACATCGTTTTTTTTTTTATTTGGAATGCATCAGCCTTTCTTGCTGCTGTTTTGTTTGGAGACGAATCAAATTTGAGTTGGGTATTGCGATTCGTTGTTCGGAGAAAAACATATTATTGTTTAATGGGAAATGGTAAATGAAAAAAAAAACTACAAATATAGTAAACTGTTATGTGTATAGGTCGTTAAGTGAACGAACAAATTATAGTTTTCTTTCTTGGACAAGGTCGTACCAGGAACAACGAGACACGAGACGACACTCGGACACGTCCTTCGGTCAGCGTTGTTATTTGTGATTTAATATTACAGCACAGCCGCCGCTCTCGGCGCCGCCTCCGGCTGGAAAGATGCAAATTGAAGGCTTGTGTATCGTATCGCACACACCGCAATCGTGTGCCATGCATCAAAGTGCCGCCAGCGTTCTCATAAACATCACGATGGTGGCAATGATTGCATTACGTCCGACGGATTTAGCATGATTGACTTTCTCCGTCTTCCCACCGGAGATGTTTGCCCCCGGCCACGCCACGCGCCATATGGCAACCCGCAACGAAGAGGACTGCAAGAAGCGATGGAGGAGGGAACGGACGAAGAAGAAGAAGTTCAAGGCTGTGACAGGCTGAATGCAAATGTTTTCCATTCTTGCTGGAGTGTTTTTACGCGCTGCTTCTTCCTTTGGCATGCAGCGCTACCGTGTGCCGTGGTCTGGGGGAATAATCAGTTCAGCGTGGGGTTGGAGATGGAAACCGTTTTGCATGCACTGTGAAACGAACGAAGCGGCGAAACGATCCATCGGACTGGTTTGCAAAGAAGGCTCCAATGTGGTCTGTTTGTGTGTGTGTGTTTGTGTGGTGAGGAGGTGAGTGGTGAAGGACGGTTGCAATTGTCATTTTCCTATTACGAACTATGGGCTCGGCGGGACGTGCGTGTGTGCGGACAGATTATATGTGAGATTTTTTATGAGCACGCGCGAATCGCTCGTAAAGTGGAAAAATACCATCGAAGCAGGCTATCATGGTGGATTGTACGGGAGTTATGATCGATGATTTTGTGTACCAAATTGGTTTTTGGATTTGCGACAACATTCTCATCATATTGTTTATGCAACTTTTTTATTACGATGATTTCGCTAAGATAGGAATTCGCGGTAGGAAAGTAAACCAGATTTGCTTGAAAACAGTTTTTTCCAACTTTGAATAGAAAACAAACCCTTGATTTCTTCAATTTCATTTTTTTTAAATTCGAACATTTTTTTAAACAAAAACTAAAACCTGAAATATAAACTTATTTCAAATTCGTTAGACTTTCAATTGAACTTGTACAGTTGAAATAATTTTGATATGACCAATCCAAACCAATCGCAAAGTGTTCGATGGAAGAAATGTACGGAAGCTTGAAGTATCTCATTGACTGTTTCTTTTATTACAATTCTCATCATGTTAAGCCCACCAATAAGAAACAGACGCATTGATAGACCCCATTCCCTTTTGAACCAGATCGCTTTTGTCGCGCTTGCCGGACGATTCTATCGGCACAATTAATTGTGCTCGCTGTAGGTGCCACTAGCGGGCGTTGTGAAATCAATTTCCTGTCGGATCGCGTCGGATCACTTACAGATGGGTCCTTGTCGTGTTCCTTGTGTTGTCCGGTCAAGAAACTGAGAAAAGTGCTGGTGGTGATGACAGACATTTTCCCCGGCCTGGCCTTCGTTTCGAACTAGGACACAACCTATCACGAAACACACACGAACCACATTATTAACGCCTGGCATTGATTGATTCCGTTTTGGAATAGTTTTTACCATCGTCCGCGCACCGAGCGAGGATCTGTTCGTGGCACGCCGGCATCAGCTCACGTAAATGATGGCGTCGTTATTTGGGGCCGATGACGCCACGGGGCGTAAGCGATAGTAAAATTACATCATACCATTCCCGGACCATCACGCACGCTGGGCGGGACGGGTAGGAAACGGATCTTACCAGGTGGGAAAAGTACCTACACGATCGTCACAGTGGCGTTAATTTGAAGCAGCACGCGTCAGAAGTACACGCAATAAACACGTCAAGCCGCACGGGGTGGAGTTGGGTGAAGGAATCCATGAATAGCATAACATATCAGCTACATTTTT